>PYSP01000100.1:0-64138 GCA_003049395.1 Pseudohalonectria lignicola
CCCTCCTCCCCCCACCCCGCAGCGGCGTCGCCGTTGATCCGCGCCACCAGTCGCTGCCGGTGGTGCCTCCGCCAGCCGCCGTTGCGGCTGAAGCCGCCCGTGGTCGAGCCCCTCCAGTACATGCGGGCCTTCTTATCGGCCCAGGGCGGGTCCGCGCCCTCGTCGTACGCCACCCGCTCGTACCAGTACCAGGGGGACGGGTAGAGGATGTCGGCGTAGGACGAGACCTTGGAGGCGGAGAAGATGGGGAAGAGGTCCTGCACGACGCTGAAGGCGTTGGGCCGCTCGAAGAAGCCGAACGACGACGCCAGCGACGGCGAGGAGCATATGTCGGACTGCGCCGTCGCGTTCCGGACCAGCGGGAGGAGGAGGGGGCCCGCGGCGGCCGGCAGCAGCCCGTAGGCCGAGAAGGAGGCGTCGTCCCGCTGGTCCGCGTCGTCCAGCGCCCGCGCGGGGCTGTCCGGCGGGCACGACATGCGCGAGTGCGACCAGGTCGACTGGTGCGCGTACGTGTTGAAGCGGGTCGTCGGGACGGGGGCGAACCCGTGCGCTGTCGTCGGCTCCTCTTGATCATCTGGCCTTCCCTCTCCGTTTTCTGTTGCCACCCCCTCCTCACCGTTCTCCTCCTGCCCCTGAAGTGCTGGTGCTGCCGCCGCTGCCACCCTCCTCCCCTTGCTCCGGGCTGAGGAGGAGGATGTGGTGGAGGTGAACCGGTTCCTCGTCCCCCCGCGCGCCCCCACAGCAACAGCGGCCGGCAGGTTCTCCTCTTTGGCCCTCCTCACCAGCCTGGCCATGTCGCCGTGCGGCACCACGACGCGGGGCTCGTCGTGCACGTTGAAGGCGAGGTCCATGTCCGGCAGGTGGGCCACGAAGGAGGCCATCATGCCGCTCGTCGCCTTGCGCTGCCAGTCGCCCCCGCCGGCCATGTGCGCCACCCTCCCGCCCCTCACCTGCACCCCGAGCAGGCCGTTGAGGCCGGCCTGCCCCAGCGCCTCGGCGGCCCGGGACCGCATCGTGGCCGGGGAGAGGCCCCAGAAGGGGAGGAGCAGGTCCGCAACCCCGTCGAACTCGTCCATCAGCTGCACGTCCCGCTCCCGCGCGAAGGCCCACCACCTGTCGAAGTGCGGCGGCGGCGCGAGGCCGTTGTGCCGGCGGCGGTACTCGACCACTGCTTCCTCTAGCGTCTTGGACTGGCGTGAAAGGGTGGCGTTCATCTCCTTGCCTGCCGTGTCGATCAAGTGTCGAATGGGGTGCACACCCGGCGGCACGGGCGTCGGGCTTTTGCCCTGAGGCAGTGCTGGCGGCCGCGGCCGTGGCGGCGTTGGTGGTGTCTCATGGTGTCCGGGTCGTGCTGTAGCGACCTTGCCGGCATTTTGGTCCAAGACAAAAGGCTTCTGAGGCAGAATATCTCCAGGTAGGTACGTGTGCGATTTTTCTCGCACCGCCGGGAGCGGAAATGATATCGTAGGCAAGCCCCATAGCCTGCAGAGTGCCCAGATAAAAATCGTGGTGAAAAGGGTGGTAGCAAGCAGGTTCAATCGCCTCGAATGTATCCTTTTGATCATCTTGCTGGCAGTGGTTGCCCCAGAAGGCGCAACCTCTCCTGGTCCTGTGCTTGTACTGATTTACTCAATCTTCGACTTGGTGGTTCTGTTGGAACAAATTGGCTGATGCTTCTTCTTCTATCTTCTCTTGTTTGATTCCTGGAGCAACCTTTCATTTCACCGTGTAAAGCAGTTGACGACTCTAGCTGGATAGCGCTGTCAACAGAATGTATTGTCACATGGATGTTGTGGTGTGGCGCCGTCGGTTGTGGGGGGTCTGTCTCACAAGTAACGCCGTACTAGTAAACAAAAGCCCCTCTGTTTGTCCTCAAATCTGCCGCTTGCACAAGTAGATTGATGCGATGATTTTGGAAGCCTGGCTCCAACGATCGATTAGACATTCACAAAATTTCCTTACCAAGAACAATTCGCTCACTTGTTGAGTTCGGGTTCATATCGCTGCTTTCCGCGGGGCTGTCTCGACTGGAACTTGATAGTCATGCTTATCTTATCGAGTTGCCGAGCAACGAGAATGGGCGGGTCTAAGTGAGAATCTCAATGGTCTGTGCGTCGCCGAAACGGATTTGCATTGGGAACGAAGCTTCAAGGAATCAAACCACTAAGGGTGTCTAGATGCTCCCCTGTATTATGCACTTTTGTCCATTGCCATCAAATGGTATTTGCCCCTCATATTCCTGAACGCCGAGCATGCCTCGTTTTGATCCCCACCACCGAACCGTTCCGTCACAACCTCCTGTCGTCTAGTAGAAGAAGCCAATGATCTTGCCCGAGACGTGCTTCCTACGTGCCTCCTCGTGGTCCATGATCCCGGCCGAGGTGGTGAGGATGACATAGCCGAACTGACGGGCGGGCAGCAGCTTGACGACCCACTTCTCAAGATCGGCCAGGCGGACGTTGTACCTGGGGGAGATGACACCGGTCTTGTTGAGACTGCATCAACAACAAAGAGCTCGTCAGTATTCTTGCTAGGCGCCGCTCGCACCACTCAACCCATCCGGAGCGTTAACTCCATAAAGAACACATACCGGCCGTTCAGCTGAACAACGATCTTGCCGGCGCGGTGGTCATCCAGCTCCTCGAACTCGCCAATGTAGCCTTTGAAGAGATTTTTGTCAGTATGTTGCGAAAGGCTAAACGCTGTACATCATGGGGGTATTCCGAGAACGTGTAAGATCCTGTCGCAGCTTCTTCTATCGGCAACTTAAAAGACTATGGTCGTGGGGGCAGGTTGAGACCGTCGTCCAGTTATCATGCCGAATGCGGGGTGTCGGGAAGGTGAGAAATACAACAGCGGGCAAGGCAATGGGGGCAGCAGTCTCAGGGGGGACAGAGACAGTAAGACATACCGTGCTTCTGCATAACGCTCAGGAACTTGGTGATGACCTTGGAGCTCGGCCGGATCATGACCTGACGCTTGCCGGCCTTCTCGGCGTTGTTGATGCTCTTAAGGGCATCGTTGAGAACGGATGTGCGGACCATTTTGGCGGTTGGAGATTCTCAAATCGCTCGAGGGTAGAAGTGAGGTATCTGCCGGACCGATCCGAGTCTTACATGTTAGCCACCACAGGCTCCTAGAGCATGGAGAGTGCCCCATTGACAAGATCACACTGTCACGAAGGGTTCTGCCCGCTCAGTTCCGAAGGGGAGAAGCGTATCACGCTACGCCGGCAGCATCGCGAATCGCCCATCGACCACCGACCATCGATCATCGACCCTCACACATCGCGGCCACCCTCAGCCATCGGGTCTTGGTTTTCTTCACCCCTCGGGTCTCAGATCGGTACGATTCGGATGGCGATGTCGCTCTCGCCGGCGCGTGATTGCTCTCCCCAGGCCTCGCGAATGGCATCTGCCTGGACGTTGTTCAATTCATTTTCGCACTACGTGGTGATCACGTACCTCGTGGAGTTGGCGTCGAATTGGTCCGGTCGTAATTTGCTGTCGTTGCTTTCTAGTGGATTTCGAAGGGAAAAAACGACGGCGACAGCGACCCGGTGGAGGTCAGTCGAAATTTTGGGGTATGTTGTGGCTCCACCAAAACTCACTGCCCTAATCGCTAATCGAGTGCGCACGTGCCTCCCACAGCCATGCCCACTACCAACGGGCGAAGCTTAACGTTTGGGTGTCCACCAGTGCAAACCACCACGATCTCCAAAAAAATACATTTCGATACGTTCTCTCACGTCTACTTTGCCACAACACAATCTCTTCGAGGATCGCACCGACAACGACTTGAAAGCAATATATCAAGATGGTGAGCGTTTTTCCCTCGTCCCCTCACCATTGGCGCCCGCCTCACAGCTGTTCGCTCTCTGCTTCTCCGCCCGACTCTGGTGATAGCTTCACCACCCTCTTGTAGCCGCCGTTTGCGCGGCACGCACATGCACCCGCCCCTCCCAGTGGAAAACTTGGTGCAGCTAACCATTGCTGTGCGCACCGCCCAACCAACAGTCGGACGTAGAAGAGACGAACGCCCCCGAGGTGAGCGAGGAGGTTGAGGTTTCGGCGGATGCCTCCAAGGGCACCATGTCCGTGCTGGACGCCTTGAAGGGTGTGCTGAAGCTCGCCCTGATGCACGACGGACTCGCCAGGGGTCTGCGGGAGGCGTCCAAGGCCCTGGACCGGAGGCAGGCGCACATGTGCGTGCTGAACGAGTCGTGCGAGGAGGAGGCCTACAAGAAGCTGGTCATCGCCCTGTGCTCCGAGCACAAGATCCCGCTGATCAAGGTTCCCGACGGCAAGCAGCTAGGCGAGTGGGCTGGTCTTTGTAAGTTTTGCTCCCAGGGGGGAACAATGGACAGGATGGGTTCTTCGAGGGGCTTCAGGTCGCCCTGTTCAACGGACCCTGGTGACTGACCATTCCCACCTCCTCTTATCAAAGGCGTTCTGGACCGTGAGGGCAACGCTCGCAAGGTCGTCAACTGCTCATGCGTTGTTGTTAAGGACTGGGGCGAGGAGTCGCAGGAGAGGTCCATCATCCTCAACTACTTCCAAACCGAGCAATAAAAAAAAAGCGGGAAAATTCGGGTTCTTTCTCTCTTCTCTGCATGGGGCGTTAAACAACATACCGGGTGGTTTATAGAGGTTGAGGGGACACTTCCGGTCGCGCCGACGACAATTCGGATGTACTCTGGCTTCTTTACAAGCTGGCATCGGGAGGTTCATATGGACACCTGGCATTCAGGGATTCAGCAATCAAAAAAGACATTCCAAAGAAGGAGTGCCCGTGCCCTGCTCGGCGGCCGATCTGGCCGCTTCTCCTATCGTCATGTCATGCCGCCCTCGTGGTCGATGTTGCTTGTTCGTTATGTGCAGTTTTGTTTGAAGCGACATGCGGCGTGTACAATTCCCCTGACTATTATGACTCCCAGGACTATCATTTCCTCCCCTCGACCATTATTATGTGGTATCCGAAGCTGGTCTTGGCTTCGCCAATTTTGGGGTTTGCCGTCGTGCTTGGTTCAAGGGCATAGGCTACAGCCTCGAACTCTGCCTTGAGTGTCCCCTTTGCCTTCCAACCCAGGGAGCCACCTGCTCGGGTGGTGTATCAGTATAAATCATTCCCAGTAGGTTGCTTAGGAACCTCTTCAAGCCACGGGCCAACTAACCTGCACGAGCTTTATCTTCTGAGTACTCCCTGGCTACTTCGTCAAACTTTGCGCCATCTCGGATCTTGGCGAGCGCCTCCTCTTTCTTGCTATGCTTTTCGCACTAGAGAAGACGGGACACGCAAATTAGCTGTCTTATATATAAGTCATATATGGTATCTCATTGACTGCAGGTGGACATTTTGGACCTCATGGAAGCTGGATATGTACATACTAGGATGTGCCGCACGTTGATCTGTTGCGCGGCCTTCACCTTCTTCTCTGCATCTTTCCCGCCTTTGTCACCCGAGTCCTTCCCTCCTTTCTTGTCTGCCGGTTTCTTTTCATTGCCTTTCTTGGCCATTTTAAAGCTCGACTGTGCCAAGCAAAAGCTCACCAGTAAAAGCGAAGGAGAACACGGAGCAAGAAGCCGTCTTATGGCTTGGATTGTGTTGTTGAAAGCAGCTCAGAAGGTTGTCTTCTGACCCCTCACCCCTCTATTGCATACTACTTGCACATGCCGCATGCCCCGCAGCCAAACAATGCATTATCGATATGATTTTCACAACCCTAACCCTCCCCTGCACTTCTGGCCATGACACACTCCTGAGGAATTTAGCACTATTCATGTGCTGCACAATCACGACACTACGGAGCTCCCTCATGACTAGGCGTGCTACTCCCTGAAAAGGCCGATCTCCGCTCCAGCATCTGTGATGAGCCTCTTCGTCTTGGTCGCCAGGATCCTGTCTCCCATGGGCTTCCGTTGCTTAGGCCGTCATCAGTAAACCCAACGGAGACCAGCCATTGCATGAACTCGAGCTTATCCCGCATCTTCTTGACCCTCCACGCCAGATAGTCCGGTCGCCCGACGGCGGTCCTGACCTTCTCACCTTCAAGTCTCTCGTACAGCCGCCAGTCGTCCATCTGGGAGGGTTTTGGGACGGCCTTCAGCTCCTCGTGGGTAATCTGTCCGGGCACGCGTTCGAGAATCAAACTGAGGCGGTATGTCTCGGTAAACTCATCAAGTTTGTGACCGTACTGCACGACTTTGTATCTGTCTCCAGAATTAGCTAAGCCCTGGATAGGACGTCGAAGGGGAGCAGAAAACCAGCTGGGGATGGGCCGTCTCTTTCTTACAGTCCCTCATATCGCACGCCTCCGACAGGCGCAAGCGCACTCCTGAGCTGGTGACCCCTCAGGATCCGAATGCGTCGCCCGACATGGGTCATGAGGGCGATGTGCATGTCTGAGACACGATAACCCTCCCTGACGTACCGTACGTTGCCGTTCTCGAGGACTTCCTCTCTCCCCGTGAGGAGCGGGAGCGCCATGGCTCCAAACCGGCCCCTTGCGGGCGTCTGGTGGGTGTTCCCAACGATCCCATCTCGGTGGGCGCAGACAATGTTCAGCCACCAGCTGAGGAGGATGAGGAGGCGAATGTTAGCAGGGTCTGCAGCCACCTTGGAGCACCATACTGCCGGAAGCATTATGTGTGCACTCACTGGCCAGGCATGAAGCGACCACTTCCTCCAGGCTCTGACATGGGGTCGCCGGCGCCCTCAGTCTTCCAAAGAGCAGGGCTGTCAGGCGCAACGGAAGGGACCGCGCTGAACGAGACTTCTCTCAGGTGGCCGTCGGACAGCATCCGGCTGAATCGGACACGGTCGAGCGACATATAGGCCTCCCTGAAGCGGCTCCTCCACTTCCGCTGAAGAACCCCGACCGCGGTCTTGGCGGCGAAGAAGGTGGCCGGCATCGGGTCTGGTTGATTCGACCGGGACAGCAGGTCCTCGACGAGCTTGTCCAGGCGGGCATCCCGGATCGTCTCAAGCCCGATCACCAGCTTGGAGGCGGCCCTGATCGCCTCACTCGCGAGAGCGACATCAAAGAAGGCGGTGAGCCTGCCCTCATGGGGTCCCAGAGTCTTGCTCATCCTCAGCGAGGACCGCACCGAATCCGTCAGATCCAGCAGGGCCGAGATGCTCCAGACCGACTCGGCCAGAAGGCCTTCCTTGCTGAGAGTCGCCTTGGCCTCCTCGGCCCCGCCGGCGACCCGCGTACTGTTGGGGGCCCGTGCTTGCCTCCCGCTCTGGCCTGCGGCAGACGCCGCAACGGCCAGGCTGTTGGACCTCAGAGGCTCGCCGAGCGACCCGTCGAAGCTCCACATGTCGGCGAACTAGTAGGAGCGAGATGCATGTCAGTGCGCGATTCCGCCTGTTAAGCCTCAGCCTCGAGCGTTGATCCGAAGGATAACAAGAAGTTTCTTACATCAGCCATCTCAAGACCGAGTACTGATCCCCGAAGCAAAGGCGGTGCGGCCGAATATTTCAACGACTTTGGTTGCCCATTGTGGTTCGAGGTGCCCACCCTCGGACGAAAAGCCATCTCTTGTCGGTCATTTTGACTGCTCTTCCTGGCCGACCAGCTCAAGCTGCGCGTCTCACTGCCGGATCCTGATCCGCTCCTCTTCAAAGACATGATGACTGAGGAGCCGCAAATATCGGCGACTGGGAAGTGAGGCTGTAGGGGAGCCAGTGTATGCGTCTGACTGCCTAGGTACCTAATTACTACCTAGATACCCAAGGTAGGTAGTTGTTTACATACAAAGATCGCATGTCGAGAGTCAATAGGTATAGAGTGCAGGTAGGTTACCTAGGTAGGTAGGTGCCGGCCTTAGGTAGTAATGATGGAAGAGCCATAACAAGGACTCTACACTTTATGCGCATACCTAAAGAAGGAGCCACCGAAAGGGGTATGATGTCTTCCATGGACCGCAAACGACCTGGCAGAAACTGCAGTCTCATATCGCTCACTTGAGGCCAAACCATCTTCCAGATATTGCTATCAGAGAACACCTCATAGCTAATCACACAAACCTAGAGAGGTAAGGGAAGGAGATTAGGGAGGCTATCTAGGTAACCCGGGTTAGGAGGAGCGCTTTACCGGTTGCATGGTTATAAGGTCCCTCCTGCAAGGCGTTGGGAACATAACCTTCCGCGTTAGGGGCACGAGAGGTTCGGTTTACCAGAGTCATTTGCCCTTTATGACAGACGAGGGAGATATGCCATTCGGCTAGGTGTCTGGGAGCTGGTCTCCTAGGAGGTACCCAGAACTCCGTGAGAGGCAAGAGGCAGGGTGAAAGTTTGAGGGCTAGGATGGGAGTACGTACCTGGTACCTGCGCAGTTACTCCGTGCACAGTGGGCAAGGGTGGGGTTAACGAGATGTCAGACCGCCTTGGATACCCCCACATGAGCTCAAGTCTACCGCCTGCTTTTTCGGGCGAGGTAGTGAATTAAAAACGGCAGAAAATGTCCTGACCCCACCAAGCTCACCATCAATTCTGGTCCTTGACGGCTCTCGACCCTCGCAAGCACTCCTCCGAAGTTTGGCCCACAAAACCAAAATAATCCTCATCAGGGAGGCAGCTGCGATCAAGCAACCGCCTGTTTTCTGATCCTTTGGGTGTCTTGTTCAATTCATTGACCTCATCTGTCCTGCTTGTCTGCTCCTTCTCTTGGTGCTCTTCTCCCCGATACACCTAACTACCCAGCCATTTCACCTTGCGTCGTCAAAGATCGAGGGCCCTCTGGAGCTCCAGCTGGTGGCTTTAAAAGAATTGTCTGCCCGGGCACCTACGTACCGATCCGCCCTTCCCTATCTAGCAACGTACTTTCCCGCCCAACGAACCTCTGGGTCAAATTGACTCGCTTGCATCATCGCCATGGTCTCCCAAGGCAATCATAGTCACCCACACACGATGCTGCCAACCAGCCATATCGCATCTGCGCGTAACGCAGCAGAGAAGGCTGTTGGCATCCTCGCCTATGCCTCTCCACTCGACAATGGATGGTATGGCGACATTCGGAAGCGGTATGTAACATTCTCGAAATTCTTCTCTACACTGTCATCTTGCCACCAGATTTCTTCTCATAGTAATATCAGTTTGAGCCCTGATATGCTGCTTCGAAGACCACCTACTTCTTCACATACGGGGGTTCGGTCTCCCTTCGGCCAGATTTTGTCATTCACCCACCACCTACCTCGCTAGCGCCGGGACCGTGGTGCTGTTGTGCCGTTGATCGTTGTGCGTACCTGCCCGCTAACATTTACTGAGTTAGATACACCGACTTCCAAGTGTTTGAGGTGCGAAAGGACGGCACCGTCAACCATCTGGTAGACTACCAACAACCATCCAAGCCTTCAGCTCATGTGAGTCGTTTCCATACGGGATTTTCCTTTCAGACCATAGGTTGAAATCGTCTGACAGCTCTTCTTTATTTGGCTAGACTCAGCGTGGCGATGACTCAACAAACACAAACCCATCTGCGGCGGACAAGGCACCACACTCGGGGCAAGCGAGTCCCCGCATCAAGAACGAGATATCACCTCGCCCAGAGCCGGCAGCCGAAAATGAGATCTCTGAGGAGGACGTCAAGGTTCTCGAGGACCTCCTCGGCGCCAGGGCTGCTCAAGAGCTCGTTGAGCTCGACATGAAGATCCGAGCAAAAGACGGCTCTAGCAATGGCGCTCGGGTGAGCACTGAGCCGATCACTGATCGGACAGTGCGTACCAAGGTGCACCAGGTTAGTTTGAACCCCTTTTGCCACCCCCCGGGCTTTCCCACGGTCCTCACAGTGGCTAACTATCTACCAGGAAATCCGACGGATTTTCTCCTCTCGGATCGAAACCCAGGTTGTGGACATAGGGGGTATCATCGCGGCGACTCCTCTTCAGACGCCCAAAGGTCGCTCGAATCAGTCCAAGGGTAGTCGTGCGCACCATCAGTCAAACAACTGGCGCAGCGGCCATCGCGGGGAGCCCAGGCCCGCCCGCAAGGACTACCCCTATCTCCACTTCACACTCTATAAGGAGAACAAGGACACGATGGATGCTATCAATCACATTGCTCGCCTCCTTCGGCTCAAGTCTAACAACTTCGGCTTCGCCGGAACCAAGGATCGCCGAGCCGTCACTGTCCAGCGTGTCAGCGTCCTGCACAAGACTAAGGAGGAACTGAATTCCCTCAACGACAGGCTGGTAGGCATCCGCGTGGGCGACTTCAGCTACCAGAAAAAGCCCATGCAACTTGGCCAGCACGGCGGCAACGACTTTGTTATCACCATCAAGAACGTGCAGCTGACCCGAGGCCACGGGTTTTCCATTGAGCACCGCCTGCGAATGACGGAGGTGTGCGTCCAGACTGCCCTCGACAATATCGTCCGTGGTGGCTTCATCAACTACTTTGGGCTGCAGCGTTTCGGCACGCACACCATCGGCACGCAAGAGGTCGGGATGAAGATTCTTAGGGGGGACTTCATCGGCGCAGTCGACGCCATCCTCCATGTCGACCCTGACCTTGCTGCCGTCGCTGTCACGGAGGGGTCGAACGATGGACGGTTCCATAAAGAGGAGTACGATCGCGCGCGTGCCATTGCTGTCTGGAGGATGACTGGCAACGCGGAGGCCGCCGTTCGGATCCTACCCAAGCGATATGGCGCCGAGTTCAACCTGATGCGCCACCTAGGCAAGGCGCCGACTGATCACTGCGGCGCTCTGCTGTCCATCACTCGGGGTCTTCGGCAGCTGTACATCCATGCCTACCAGTCTCTCATCTGGAACTTTGTGGTGACGGAGCGGTGGGCCCGGTACGGCTCGAAGGTGGTCAGGGGGGATCTAATCCTAGTCGATTCCGAGGCGGCCTTGGCGCAACGTCAGCCCGCCGAAGACATGTGTGACGACATCGCCCAGTCAGACGAGGAATTCTATCAGCAAGCTCGTCAACTGAGCGAGGAAGAGGCAGCGAGCGGGCGCTTCAGCATCTTCGATGTTGTCTTGCCCGTTCCTGGCTTCGATGTCATCTACCCGAATAACGACATCGGCGACTTCTATGCCGAGTTCATGAAGCGCGAGGAGAATGGTGGCCTTGATCCGTACGAGATGCGTCGTCGACAGCGCGAGTTCAGCCTCAGCGGTCACTATCGGAAAGTTATATCCAATTTCCAGGTACCTCCCAAGTTTGCTGTTCGCCCTTACCACAATGACGAAGAACAGATGCACCCAACTGATCGGGACCTGATCGAACACCGCAAAAAGATGGAGCGACAGGCGGCGAGGACGCATGGCGTCTCTGCCGCCTGGGGCCACTTTGCCCAAAACGCCGCCTCCTACGACGCCGCAGCTGCGGAGGAGAATCGGCGTCGCCGATCCCAGTCACCACAGGATCAGGCCACGGGGACTCGCATTAATGATGCTTGGATCGAGACCAGCGAGGACGGTGGCAAGCGGATGAAAGTCCACGATGTGGTCAAGCAGGAATTCGTGCTCCCTCATGCCTGGAACGGTTTGGACCAGAAGGAGAATGACGGCTCTCCTGCAAAGGTCGAGGATGCCAAGCCCACTGTCAAGGGTGCGGATCCCTCCGACGCGGAACTAGGCTCTTCGGGGCCCCCCCCTTTAAGGGAGAAGCCAACTGATGATGGCATCAAGCTGGATACTCATGTCGACGCAACCAAGGATGGGGAGAGCAAAGCTCAGACAGACGCTGAGAAGCGGCAGCGTCCACCATCGATCACTCACAATGTCGATCTCTTGAGGTACCTGCACGCTCATCTGCAGTCGTCAAGCCCGCCGGTGGAGGGGCCGACACCTGAAGCCAAGTGGCCGCAGTCTCCCAACCCTTGGACATACCCTACCAAGAGCAATGAGCATGCCTCGGTAGACCCGACTGACTCCTCGACCGGCATCGGCCACAGTAACCCCTCGGACGCTCACTCAGTGAACTCAACCCCGCCGAGGTCTCCTGTCACAAACATCTTCGAGGATGTCAAGCACAATAACGATCTCAGCCATCCTGCTATCAACCTCACAAAGCATGTGGATCCCTCTGCCCTCTTGGAGGACATGAAGATTGCTGTGGTACTCAACTTCCGCCTGAGTGCGAGCAACTACGCCACAATCTGTATCCGGGAGATGATGGGACATCACACCTAGCTCTGAACTCCCACGTACCTACTCTCTAATTTCCCTTGGTTCCTTTTCATATCTTCCTGCAGCTCAGCTTACTCACCTGTCTCGCCTGACCTGCCGGACTCGATTCTGGACGCCACGACATGACGATCTTGGTGCAATACCCCGCTATGTCCTATCTGCTGCTTCCTAGGGAGCAGCCATCACACAGACACTCTCTCGCTCGACTTTTCTGACGGTACCAGTCTTGTTTTTGTTTGGGTTCATATTCACCCTCGTCTAATAACCTAAGACCACGAGATCCACCTTGGCGGAAGACTTTGCGAAGACAAGTACCTTCTGTACGAATAACTTCGGATTTGTGACATACTCGGTCGACATCGACGCCCAGTTCCTCTTTAGCTCAATGACTGGGCTAGAGGACTTGCACGATACAGACATTGGCATTGGTACATATAGATGGGAATATGTTGGAGTTCAACCGGGATATCTCGATGGAGCAGTGTATCAAACGGGTTGGAATCCCATCACGACCTTTCTCTCTGGTGGCGGTGTCCCAACCCTTACAAAGCGCTTGAGCGATCTGGCAAGGAGCGGCTGAGGGTAACTCGCTCTCATTCGCCTTCTGCTCATAGCCATCTCTTTGTGAGAAAGGCGGGATTCATACATTCCCTAGTCTGGGATTGTTCTTTTCTTCTATCTACCTACTTGTCTCCCGGATCTGCCGAACTGACCTGGCCTCTCTTGACCTCCCTGCTGAGATGCCGGGATGCCAGGATGTTGGGAGGGACAGCAATCATCTTGGAATCCCTCTCCTCCCAGTTATGCTAGCTCAGCCCAGGACTTGATTCTTCTTTTCTTTCTCCTTTTTCACATTTTCAGGGAAAACAAGGACGGATTCGCATTAATGCTTGTTTCTAGGAATGAGCCATGTACTAGAGTAGATACCCCCCCGAAAAGTACCATTTTTCAGCTAATGAAACTGCACTCTCCCCCTTACTTCAAAATACCAAAACCAGTCTCATAGATGGACCTAGATAGTCAGTCAATCTAACTTGACATCATGACACAAAGTCACACTGTATTCCCCCCCGTAGTGAAGGTGATTTAGCATTCTCTGTCCAAAATAAACTTATTGGGTGCGTTACCTACTCAGATACACAAACCTTGTCGGGAAGCAAACATCTCTGTCGATGCAAAAAGAAGGCAAAAATGCTGGACGAGCCGCAGAATGTTGGGAAACAGACAGCTCCATTGTAGGTATCGTGTAAGATCTGGTAGTTAGATGTCAATAAAAGAACGCTGTGACAGAATAGAACATAAATGAAAGAGCAAAACCAAAACCCAGTCCGTTTCCCGATGAACATTTCGTCAAATTCCCCTATCCCTTTTCTCGCTGGAACATTCTCCTACTGACCAGGGGGTTTCGCCTCGCCTCCCACTATCTCACCCCGTCAGAAAAATTGCGGCAAGATACAAATCCTGAGAAACGAAGAATTGATTCCTCGTTCCCATAGAATATCCACTCTCAAACAAATACCTGCACAGCGGCCAGGCAGACTGTTCCGCTCAAGTCAAATTGTTACTCCACGCCCTTGCTATGATATCTCCCTCCTATTCGCGTGCATATCAGAGGTTTTCTCTGCTCATGGTTGGTACCTGGTTTCTGATTTTCGTCTTTTTTTCTCCCTCCCCCCCTCTCGATTTCTTCTAGGGATCGTTTGGTCACGGGGCTGATGTCCTTAGTGTTTGTTTCAAGCCGTGATGAGCCCGGGGCCAGGCGGGTTTCTGGAGTGCTGTGATGCCTGTATCGTACGCGTTGCGATTGTGTCTGCGCTTTCATCAACTCTATTTTGCTCTCCCCACATGATCGAAGTGTCGATGCATCCCGTCTGCTTCCAATGAGCAGGCTAGTCATCTTGGGGTTGCCGTTGTCGCATCTCCCAATCTCTTCTCGGCATATTGTTTCTACTCCGCCTTGGGCGCTCCCTTGTCATCCCAACCCCAGACCTGGGCTAGGTAGCGTGTCATGTTGACGCGCTTGGACCGCATGTCTACCATCCAGGGGTGCTCGAGCATCCTCCAGGGGCTGGCTCTGCGGGAAGGTTCCTTTTCGAGGCTGGCTCGGAGAGGGGAATGTCAGCATGATACTAAAATGTCTACTGCTCGCACCGAGGAATAAGCGTGAGAGGAAAAGAAGGGGTGGGACTCACCAGCACTCGATGAAGTACTTGAAATTCTCACTCCACATTATGTTGGCGGCAGGCTCATCCTTCAGCTTGGGGATGGGCTGCCTGACGATGTAGGTCAGGAGGTCGATGAGCCCGGCGCGGGGGGCCATCTCAGTACCGTCGGCGGGGAAGGGGAAGCGGTGCTGGGCGACCTCGAGCAGGGTGACGCCCGTGGACCAGACATCCGAGGTGATGGTGTAGCTCTGGCCCGTGATGCGCTCGGGCGCCATGTAGTAGCTGGTGCCGATGAAGGTGTTGGCCTCTCCCTTGGTGCCGAAGTCGCCCGAGACGCCGAAGTCGCACAGCTTCACGTCGCCGTTGCGGCATAGCAGGATGTTGGACGGCTTGATATCGCGGTGGATGATCTTCTTGGAGTGCAGGTACGTCAGGCCCCGTAGGACGCCCTCGGCCACCTTGCCCAGGACCTTCTCGCCCGTGCGGCCCCCGAGCCGCTTCACCTCCTTGTAGATGCTGTCGAGTGAGCCGCCCTCGCAAAACTCCATCGCGATCGAGATAGTCGCTGTGGAGGCGTCCTCAAAGGCGCCGTAGTACCTGCAGATGTGCTCTGACGCGCACCCCTTGTTGAAGTCAAGCTCGCGGATGATCTGCTTCTTGACGTCTGGGTCGGGGTTCGTTGTGATGACCTAATAGGTGGTTATACTCACTCGTTAGTCTCGGTTCGATTGACGCGTCTACGCTCCACCCATCCCATCAAACCCATAGGTTTGTCTCTCTTACCTTCAGAGCAAAGACTGTCTTCCCGCCCTTCAACATACACCTGGTGACAGCACCGCCGGCACCCTCTCCCAGCCCGCCAAGCTCGATGATGCGTTTCTCCATGCTCGCGATCTTCCAGCCCTCAACGTCGAGATCCTCCACGTCCACCGTCCTCGCCTTCTCGAGGCTAAGCTGGTCGAACGCCTCGAGCCCGTGTAAGCTGCCCTCCCGCTCCATGCCAACGCCGCCCTCGCTGCGCTCAGAGTATATAGAGCCGACCGCCGAGGCCGGGTCGGGCGTCCCTTGCGGCCGGGTGGACCCGATGCCGAAGTGGCTGGCGAAGGAGAGGGCCGAGTACTGCGACCCGGCGCTGGTCGGATTCGACGCCCTGCCGTCCATGGGGCCGAAGGAGCCGGAGCGGCTGTGGGCCGCGCTGCTCTCGCTCCCGCCCGACGCGCTCTGGCCGGGCTGGACGCCCGTCGACCTCCCCGGCGGCTGCTCGTGGGGCGTGACTGAGCTGCCCATGGGGGTGGCCAGGTGCAGTATCGGCAGCGGCGGGCGGCCGGACAGCCCGCCGCCCGTGGCACCCACGGCTTTCACATTTGGCGATGGTGGGATAGCGAGTCCGAGACGGGGTGTGCGGGCGCCTGAGGAGCGTGCTCCTGGTATCGCCGGGCGGAGGAGCGGTACTGGGCTGGAGAGGGTTGGGATAGGCGATGAGGTTGGTGGAGTGGCCGCCGGTATATCGAGGCTTGGGGTGGAGCTCTTCATTGTGGCAGAGACGCCAGGTTAGCACACTTGAGCACGCTTCTGCCTTCCGTCTTGTCTTGACCACACTAGCTGGAGCCTTTGGAGCCGGCTTGTGTGTAGCTGTGTTCGTCGAGATCGAGAACGTTGGGATCTGGATTGAGACGGTGAGAGAACACAAAGAGGCGATCAAGGTTACAAGATACAAGACATGCCAGGGAGGCCAGGGAGGCAAGGGAGGGAAGGCAAGGCAAGACAAGGGGAGCAACTATGCAGATGGCATGCTAGGAAGGAAATTATGGAGATGGCATGCCAGAAAGGCAAGCAAGGCAACGTAGGGAGAAGAAGGCTAGGGAGAAAGAGGAGCTTTGCTGCTGACTGCAATAATGACTTGTCCCACCAAGTGTGCAATGTGCATGCTTCGTGTGTAACTGGGACCAGAACAAGGAACAAGGAACAAGGAACAAAGAACAAGGAACAAGAAACAAGAAACAAGCGCAATCAGGTGCCAATAAGGTACGAGGGCGGAGAGATGATAATGAGGAAAGGAGAAGGGGAGCGAGAAAGAAAAGGGCAGGCATACGATTTGAGGGGCGGCGGCAGCCTCGCAGCCAGTGGATGTTTCTTGGTCATGCATTGCAGCGATTCTTTTGGTGGTCTTGGGCGCGGCCGCTCAGGGCGCTCACAAGACCGCTGCACCGATTGAAATGGCGGGTTATTCCCAAAGGGTTAGGAGTCGCGCCTCCGGATGTGAAAAGGCCCAATGTAGGTACGTATAGGCAAGGTTTCGCCCGAGGCTGGATGTACGCAGGTAGGGGGAGGTAGGTAGGAAGGCAGGTACCGAGGTTGGGTATCGACTCGAGGTGAGATTTCTAGGTGTGTGATTGCGCTAAAGAGAGACTGGCTATCCTAGGCAGGGCTTGGAACTTCCTGGGATCTTCCGCAGAGGAGGGGATAATAGGGCCGAAGGCAAAAGTGCAGAATGCAGATGCAACGAACGAGGTGTCGGTGGCTGCTGCTCATCACAGATGGAGAACTTCAATGGAGGGCACCGGACCGCGAGCACGAACGATGTTTGGCTGGCTGACGTATCGTATGGGGCAGCTGGTAGTGTTGGACTGTTGGAGTCGTTGTCCTCACCTACTCGATGCGTCCCTTAAATCTTCCTTGCAGCGAGGGAGGGACGTGTCCAAGAAGTTGGAGGCCAAAATCGGCGGATGCAATGCAGGAAGATGCTGACGGACGGACCAAAGGGCACAAACTCGGTGGGGTGGCACAGGTTGATAGCAGGCAAAAGGGCGAAGGCCAGATAGAAATGAGAAAGCCGTAAGCCAGAAAGGAGCGACTTCTGCTGAGATGAAAAATATTTGGGGGTGTCTACAACACTTGCAGGCACTGATGCCGTTGGCAGAAACACAAATATTTCTAGGTAGAGTTGTATGTTACGTTCGCGGATGCTATTGAATGCTGCTGGACCTTGGATGCGGATGCGCGCATTTGCCCTCAATCCGTCCCAGCTCTCTACCAATAGTACCTTGGTACGTACACTATTGTCGAACGATGGCGAGAGGGGTCCTGATCATGTCTTTGTGGATACGGGACAGCTGCAAATGGAGTTGTGTGGATACAGCGAATAAAGCGTGACAGTTCCTCGAGGTCTCAAGAATGCGGAGACAGTCTGGGCGCCCTGTATCGCTGGCATTTGTTAGCTCCTAGTTTTCAGGGCGCTGGGTGTGCGTGGCCACATCTGTGTGTGATAAAGCAGGGTTCTTAAGGGCGGGGCGGAGAGGGTGTTCCCAGACTAGAGGATTGGACAAGTGACTGCAAGAGACAGGAGCTTTGGCATCAACGGGCGGCTACTGAGGGATGAGCGAGCCAACAACCCGCTGCATCATTTCCTGGGAAGCGATAGATCAGTTGGCTGGATTGTGGGAATGAAGCGATCCGTCAATGTAATCCGTGAAGCTCGGCCCAATGGTCGCCGTATCAGGCCAATTTTCCAGCGTCCTCACTCAGCGCTGGAGGATCGATTCGATTTGCAGTTTCATTCACGCTCTACAGTGTGGCAGCAATGGCAAAGTGGGCCAGGTCAGGCTGCACGGTGTACCTAAGCTGATCGATCCACCACTCACATCCCCAACATTGACAGGCCACATGCTTTTTGTGAGCTGTCACTTGGCTCCTCACGCCCAAATGTTCCGGGGAGACGGTTGGACGGAATGCGTTAGACGGCGCCAAACTTCAAATTGATGCTGACTTCCGTGACATTCCTTGCGGGAGGAACAAGCCCACGGCCTTCCCCCTTGTTAATCCGAGGATCGAACATAGGCGAACAATCTATCAACGACTCACTCCGTCGCAAGGGAGCTAGCTCATTTACACCCGACAGGCCAGAGATATCCGCCCCATGATGCTAATTCAAGCATCCTTCAACGTGTCCTTGCTGATGGCCGATACCTAATGTCAGATCAACAAAGACAATGCTTACACTGACTGACTGGCGTGACTATCAGTCTAGGTCTCCGCCTAGTCCTGGATGGAGATAGGGATGGGATCGGTTGCCACCGGGCGCCACCGACCTGCATCAAGACCTGCAGCTGCTGGAAGCCCGAGAGTTTGGGGTCCAAAACAACCGAAAAACACGGCCGTCTTGTCGACCACAACTTGTGGCACACCACAAAAAGGCGGACATAGCGCAGTAACTTTCTCTCTTCTATCATCAGTTTGTCTGCCGGTGTACAATGCGGCAGGCGTGGTGTTTGATTAGAATGTGGCCGGGCGTCTTCGATCTGCACCCCGTTCGTTGGTTAGCTTGTTGGTCCTGCTTTCATCTACAGCCTCGCGCAACCATATTACGTATGCAACAGCAACAATTGTCAATCAGTCGTGGGACTTGTCCCAGGCCGTTGCATCACACCCCTTCGCGTTAGTGTGTATCCTTACACTAACGCGAGGAGCTGCTTAGGATAACCCCAGTTGCCACTTCGCATCTGATCTCATCAAATCCCAACTTTCTCCCAAGCGCGCGTCTACAGACGTTATGCGGCTGCCGAAGCATGCGACCCACCTTCCAGCCCTTGGCTTCTGATTGGCTAGGATAGCAGCAGTGGGGCACCCACCAAGGACTCTCTGACATTCCAAAAAATTTGATGATGCGCTAGGCCATAACCTCCCTTAGGTTGACTTGAAGGAAAGAGGGATAGTGTTTCAGCTAAACACAGTGATTTGATGGATGCTTGTTGGACTGTTTTAATTTCCCCAACGAGCCCTTGAAACAGAACCAAAAATGCCGTCATCCGTCCTGTCGGGTCGGTCCCGTCCAATTGCCAAGAACAGGACCGCTCCTTCTGACTCTAAGCCATCATCGAGACTGTCCAACGAGATGGAGAGCCGCCGTGATGATGCTGATTATTATGATGGTGGGGAAGATGAGGAGGATGAATCATCCCAGCCAGGTGCCGAGGAGGAGGAGTCTGACCACCTCGACAGCGTCAGGTCGCGTAAGAGACGCAGGCTCTCGCTAGACCGGAGTGGCGAGGACGACGAATCTGAAGATGGTGTGCCCGAAAGGGCGGCGCAGCCGTTCCACGTCCCCTCCCGTATCAAGCGCCGGCCTGAGAAGGACAGCAGGCAGGCTGCTGCTGCCGCCGTCACGGCCGCGGCTGTTGCAAGCATCTCGTCGGCAGCCACTGCTTCCAGCGCTCAGAGGATCTTGGCGCCCACAGACCCCAACGCCACTTTTGCCTCCATAGGCGTCAGCCCATGGTTGGTCCAGTCGCTGGCCAACATGGCGATCAAGCGGCCGACGGGCATCCAGAAGGGGTGCATACCCGAGATCCTCAAGGGGAGGGACTGCATCGGCGGCAGCAGGACCGGCTCCGGCAAGACGGTGGCCTTCGCCGTGCCCATCCTGCAGAAGTGGGCGGAGGACCCTTCTGCCATTTACGCCGTCGTCTTGACCCCTACGCGGTATGTGACCAGCTTCCCTCCTTGTCCTGTTCTGTTACTACAATATCCGGGATGTCCAAGTCAATATCAATGCCTCACTGACACCGCACCCCTTTCACAAAGAGAACTTGCCCTCCAGATGTACGAGCAGTTCAAGGCCATCTCCTCTCCACATGTGCTGAAGGCCACCCTCGTGACGGGCGGCTCAGACATGCGGCCCCAGGCGATCGCGCTCGCCCAGCGGCCCCACGTCGTCATCGCCACCCCCGGCCGGCTGGCGGACCACATCCGGACCTCCGGAGAGGACACCATCTGCGGCTTGAGGCGGGTCCGGTTCGTCGTGCTAGACGAGGCAGACCGCCTCCTCGCCGCCGGGGGGACGGGATCCATGCTCCCGGACGTGGAGGAGTGTCTGGGCGCCCTCCCGCCCCCGACGGAGAGGCAGACGCTCCTCTTCACGGCGACCATCACGCCTGAGGTGCGGGCGCTGAGGGACATGCCCCCGAAGCCCGGAAAGGAGGCCGCGTTCGTGTGCGAGGTCGACACGCAGGTCCTAGCCGTCCCCCCCTCGCTGAGGCAGATGCACCTCCGGGTGCCCGTCACGCACAAGGAGCACTACCTGCACGAGTTCCTCCTCACGGCGGGCAACGAGGCCAGGTCGGCCATCGTGTTCGTCAACCGCGCCTCCACGGCCGAGTTCCTCCACCACCTGCTCCGCCTCCTGGGCCACCGCGTCACCTCGCTGCACTCGAGGCTGCCCCAGCGCCAGCGGGTCGACAGCCTGGGCCGATTCCGCGCCACGGCGGCCAGGGTGCTCGTCGCCACCGACGTGGCCGCCAGGGGCCTGGACATACCCGAGGTCGGTGTCGTCGTCAACTATGACATCCCCCGCGACCCGGACGACTACATCCACCGGGTGGGGCGGACGGCCCGCGCGGGCAGGAAGGGCGACGCCGTCACCTTTGTGGGCCAGAGGGACGTGGACCTCGTGCTGGCCATCGAGGGGAGGGTCGGGAGGCCGCTGGTCGAGTGGGCCGAGGAGGGGGTCAACCTCGAGACGAGGGTCATCAGGGATTCGCTGAAGGTCGTGTCGGAGAAGAAGAGGGAGGCGCTCTTGGAGATCGAGCAGGGGATGGAGGTTGGCGGGAAGAGGAGGAGGGAGAAGAAGAAGCTGAGGGCTGCTTGAGGGGTCAGTGAGAGAGTGTCTGTGTGTCTAGAGAGTCAAGCAACAGACTGGGGCATAACCCTCGCGACGAGGAATAGGTTAGAATTGGCCCGCACAAAGCCGAGACTCACTCGCGTCGCCTGGATCACTCTCTCTCTCTCTCTCTCTCTCTCTATCATCCTCTGACTGGTGCTCGTGGATGAACGCCGCCTTGCTCTACTGGGCTCTGTGGGCCGAGTCTCAGGTTCACTGTATCCATCGGTGCCAGCCAGTTGCCAGCGGGTCAACCCCTGACGTGCGTGATGTTACGCTTAAACCTGAGGGAGCGATGATTCTTACATAAGCCCAGACTCTCGCGGGTATGCCTGGTGGTAGTGGCAGACCCACACCACATTACTTAACAGTGATCTACGGGGCACTTTTCAGGGGTACCCAACGAGGCTTGTCCCTATCTACTCAGTCCTGCGGCAGTAGATCGTCTAGTGTACTGTCTAGTGTCCCTTGCTCCACACCGTCGTCTAATGTCTGGTATCCTAATTAAGTTTATATGGTTTCTTATCCGGAGGCGCAGTTTCCACCGATGTGAGCTTTCGTCAGATTCTACGCGGTCTTGGCTTCCGCCTGACCCGAACAGGCGGCCTGGGGGGTCCCAGAGGGCCGGGAGGAATTAGGAAGAGGCTTTGGAGCTTGGCCTTTGGAGCCTCTCAATCCAGGGGAAGATGTCAGTGCCCGTGCCCTGCCAGCTGGGCATCCGAAGAATGAAAAAGGAGTGTCTGCCCGTCAAGTCGTAGCACCAGGGGAGGTATATTCTCGGCCACTAGGTGTCGGGTGGGTATCCATCGTCGGGGGAACGGGACTTCATGAGTACCCGAGAGGCCGAGCTGCTTAGACTTGCGGCATGTTGCGTCACCGCCTAGTTGGAGACAAAGGTCATGACTACTGAAGTTAGATTTGGCAAACCATAGGGCTCGGTCCATCGCTAAAACCTCGGGGTTCTGCAAGCCACTGGCTGGGGCTGCGAGGTCTACAGCAACCGGACGGTTGGAGCTTACCGGGCCCTTGGGTCCGACTTTCCCCTTGCGATGACGAAGAACCTCTTTCCACCTAGGTATGCGCGAATATCACGGGAATGACTAGGCTTAAGAAGGGGATTAGAGAATGTGCTTATATTACCCTTGGGTTTTGGTCTAAGTGGAGTAGGGCTGTCGAGAAGACGGGAAGCTCTTCGTAATCCCGTCAGCGCCGTTCAGCGATGTCAAGCTGTGCCGACTGGACCTTCGAGGGATGGAGTCAGTCTAGTTTTTCGAGCGTTTCTCAGAGCAAACTTGTCTTGGGGGTCACTTCTGTGATGGGTTTTGCGGGAGGTTCGAGTCAAACGTCTGCAAGTCGTCGACCTACTGCTCCGGGCGCCCGCTCCGATGTAATTCGCAGTGACGAGCCGGACGGAGGCCAGCACGGCTGAACGGGTGTTTCAGCGGTGAAGGAACCAGCCATGAGAAGGCCCGCGAAGTAACAACCACTTGCGGTATGGAACCTGCAACGGCTCATTATGGTCGTGCAAAGCCGTGTATGGTAAGCAGCACGACGCTGGCTTGTCCCTCGCCGTGTGTGGGAGGGAGGGCCGGGCTCCACTATTGTGCAGAGAAGGACGTCTCGAAGATTTCTCAGCTGGGTGTCGTCCATTCCGATATGCCGCACAACTCCCCAAACTGGGGTCCATGCCGTTACAAATACGATACCGACATGCTCTACAACTAGCGTACAAGCCGTCATTTGTGCACGACATGATACATGCAGACCGAAAAAGAGTATCAGCGGGGCAAGGTGGGATACAACTTCTTTATTCTGCCCTTGGCTTCCTCCTATCCTTCTGGTGTCAGTTGTGTTATTTAGGCGACTCGGCGCATCCACGGCGGACTGGAGGGGAGTTGAGGTCTTTGGTGGAGGTGGGGAGGTGAGAATGAGTAATCGCGAGCCAGCAAACTGTGGTGGGGTTCGAGTGGACGAAAAAGAAATTCCGGGATGTCGTGACGGACATACTCGGAAAGATGAGTAAAGCCGAATTTCGTCGACGCGAATTTGTTCAGGAGACTGCCTCACCTACCTCTACCAGACTAGCACGTAGTCTACCTTGTGGTAGAGGGTGAGGGTCCCGGTAAGGTTATTGCGACCAAAAGAGCCGTCGCGACCACACCCGATTATTCTTGATGAGCGCAGCATAGAGGCTCTGAAAAGCAGAAGAGGAAGAATCGACGTACCAGTCAACCAATCGAGGCCACGGGAGTGATGAGTTAGATGTACTCCGTAGACGTCGCCGTTTCGTCATCGATCACGAAACCGACCAACCCGACCTGACACAGCTGGCTAGCGACCTGGGAACTGTTTCCTTAGGCTGCAGCACCGGGAGATCTGGCGATGAGGGCAAAAAAGAAGAAAAAGGTGGTGTAATAAGGAGTGCCTCAGAAGCCACAGCCACCAATGGGCCAATGGGCCAATATGCAGTATGTTTCCACGTGTAAGCCTAGGCAGCATATTGAGAATATGTTACGTTGCTGTCAGTCACGGGTGCAACTCCGCTCTAGTGACAATTCTACCTACGCCTTACAGTCGACACCTTTTCCCATCACCGCTTATATCGCAAAGGCGTGTGTGCATGTGCATGTGCATGCTCGCGTATACCTTAAACGAAAACGACGGCTGTGGCTGAGGGCGGACCCTTTCTTTGGAGAGCTGACAGCTCCCACGAAGGAAGGGTTTGACTGCCCTATGCGGGAAATGAGAGACGGATGTCAGCCAGCCCGACTCCATTGCAATTCCCCATTCCATTCCACTTGGGTAGGGCTGGCATTTCGTGACTTGTCTATACCTGA
The DNA here is from genome assembly GCA_003049395.1 of Pseudohalonectria lignicola. Lineage (NCBI taxonomy): Eukaryota > Fungi > Ascomycota > Sordariomycetes > Magnaporthales > Ophioceraceae > Pseudohalonectria > Pseudohalonectria lignicola. The sequence goes on from PYSP01000100.1 coordinate 23,801, forward strand.
ACTACTTGTACTCTACTCTTGCCAGTGTATACCACCAACCAGTCGTATTGGTTTCCCTTTTTGCTTTCCGTATCGTGTTTCGTACGTCGTATATAGTAGCACGTACGTACTCTACAAGTCTGAATCATTCACTCATATCAAGAGTTATGTTGGAGCCTGGCCGGAGCAACGACGGAGCCATCGTTGGTCCACGATCCAATTATCGGCCGCGAGGGGCACCCCAAGATGCCGAGTCCGGCTCCGAACACCTGTCAAAGTAGCCTAGTTTGACTTTTTTGCTCTCTGCTCTTCTATCACAATCTCAGTCCAATGGAAGACCCTCCGCTGGCTTCGGAGGATACTTGTCGTCATGAAACTCAATCCACTACCAGTCACTGTTGCCAATTTGCCCAATTGCAGGCTAGGTTGCTCGTGGATCGTAAAGCTCGCCTCGCTAAATCTCCCTTAAGATGCAGCAGGATGCAGACTGGGAGGCGCCTTGTGCAGTGAAGCCAGGCCATGCTGGAGGCTGACGGCGTCAAGCAGCAATCTAGCCGATGTGGTCGAACTGTACAGAGGAGGGACATGGAAGCTAGGTAGGTTAGGGCAGACAGGATACGGAGGTGCCGGCCGAATTAAATCCCGTCCGGTCGCCAGCTAGCACTTCGCACAATTACACCGATCCCGCGAATGATTGCGTATTCTATTGAGATGCCAGTATTATGTCTGTAGTGCACCGCCTCGTCAGGGCAGCAAACGTCAATGCCCCTCTTTACTAGCAGTACTCTGTCCCTGTGTTGCGCGGAATCGAAAGCAAGCCACCCGCTTGGCGTCCGCCTGGGGAACGCGAATGCGTAGGTTACGACGTCCCCCAATACGATTCACGAACTGTTAGGCGATTGCTGCACACCAACAAATTATTACACACAAAGCGAAGAACTTTCTGACATCGGCGGTGAGCAAAACAAAGCAACCAGCTCCAAGTAGAAGGCTAGACCGCTTAGCTCACTCAAACTGCGTCTGGGCATGCTGCAGGTCGCCCGGCGACAACAATCTCGAGGAAACAGTGCCCCGTTGGGGGAATTGATGCTGCCTCAGTCCATGCTGCGGATATGCGGTGAGAAGGACATGAGAAGGATAACCTCCCACCGAATGTACGGGTGGGTAGCTGGGTTGCACCTCGATCAGTCATCCCATGCATGGATGGACGGCATCAAATGTCTGATGGGAGATAGCTTCGTGATGGAAATAAGAAGTCTTCCGGGTGTGGAATATGTCTCCGACACTCCGGAAGTTCTGCGGGTTGGGAACGGCGGACCAGCGAGAGAGAATCGGATGGAAGCGGTTCCAGTGCATTGGGAGCGAAATTTGACAGTCGCAGGCTTATGAATAACCTGGGGTTGGAAATGCCATTTGTTGCTAACAAATCAGAAAACCATGGGGCCAGTTGTCATCAGTGTGAATCATTCCGTGTCAGGGCAGGGGAGAGAGAAATTGACAACACTGCAAGCGAACGGGGTTGAGGAACGAGCCCAGGTCCCGTGGGTAAGCATCATTGACGAGTGGAATTGGGGATAATGGCTCAGCATAACCCATAACTCCAGTGGCCGATTATCTCCAGACACCGACCGTGTCTACGACGTGGATGCGACTGATACGAAGGAAATCGATGTACCCAAGTACATCATCGTTCAGGCTGCACTGTTGATCAAGGAGACTTAGGTACCTACCAGTATCCGAGAGCGAGAAAGGCGCAGGGTCGCATATGGGAACAATTGATTGGCGAAAGCGCGACACATGCCGACAAGTTCCCTCGGAGACAAGAAAGTTGGCTGGGTCCACGCAAGCATCAGGGCAGGGCGGCGGCGTCCGCGTGCAGCGGTGACAAAGACGAAGGGCTTATGGGGCTAGGAACTTTGGGTGGGCTTTGTGTTGGAATGACTACCCTGGTCAATACCTGGCTGCCTGGGTCACCAAGGTACCCCCAGCCCGCAGGTCATTCTTAGCAATTAAGTGTTCCTGCTCAGCAACCCGCGGCGTCGTGGACGCCCCGAGAAGCCCGACCGGCCGTAGGGTGGGTGTCTGGTCCAAGACTTCGGATTTTCGCTTTCGTCAGCTGCCCTTCCGTGTAGTGTACGGATCAAAACGTAACATCTGCTGCTCATGCGGCTTGGAAATACGGTCAGTCGGTCGGTCGTGAGAAAAGTTAAAAGATCCAAGTGCCCTCCCTCTGACCCAATCTAGCTCATCCCGTTGCTTCACGATCAACTTCAGCCCTCACCAACAGACAAGACTACTTCTGCTTAACTTGAGTCAATATCTATTCATCGTGAACGCTGAACGCTGAACTTCACATAAGTTCACAACAGTCTGTGGTTTGAATCATCTTGCACTGCACTGCACAATATTTATACTATCCGCCTGCAATCTCTCTAGCTGGTTGGTTGGTGCCTGCCTGGAACACCCCGCCCAAGCACAAACAAAAAAAGAGAGCCTACCACAGCAAATTTGGTTGAGCCCTTCCGAACACGGACACTTGGCCCAGCCCTACCTCCATCAAGACCCCTGCAACAAGCGCCTTTCCGGAAGTCGCTGCCTTGACTCATCGTTGCACACCTTGACCAACACGACAAGCTCTGAAAAGTCCTACTCTTTCCTCGCACACTTTTCAAAATGGTGTCAACAAAACTTTCACCCATTCAAACCTCCAATTTACCTCACCAGTCCAAGAAGACTGCAGCCGCCCCCTCATCACCACTCCTGGCCTCCGCCTTCAAGAGAAAGACCATGAGCATCACGCAGACCTACTACCTGGCCCACAAGGCCCGGGCCAAGCTCTCGGCTGAGGCTCAACGCCCCGATCATGACCTCCGCAAGCTGGTCGGCAGCGCCAACCTGCTGGACTTCCTGATGATGGAACTGGCCGAGGCCGAGCGGGAGCAGGAGTCGTGGTTTAACCAGTCCGTCAGGGGAGCCACCCCGAAGACCGAGGAGAGGCGAGTGCAGTGGGCCGACACTGTCATCGAGGAGCCCGAGGAAGACTGGGAGGCCGAGGACGCCCAGTCCGATTCAGATTCGTCCGATTCGGACAGCGACTACGACGAGGACGAGGACGTTGAGATGGCCGACGCAGTCTCTCTGACCAGGATACCATCGCACATCCACAAATCTGCCGCCGCGACCACAGCGACGGAGGAGAACGATTACCTGGACGATGAGGAGGAGGAGGACTACGCCCAGCTGTCCCTGACCCGATCTCCATCACACTCTGCCTCCTCGCCACCCGACTTGGACCACGACTCGGACTCCTCAGAAGACGAGTCGATGCCGCCATCGCCGCCGACAGCCGCCTTGCCCAGCTTTTCGACAGAGAAGGGTTCATCACAACAGCACGAGGAGCCCTCAGAAAAGTCCTTCTACTCCGAGGGCTACTACCTGCCCCCACGGAATCCGGCAAGGCTGATCTCCGCCATATCTGTGTACTGAAGTCATCACCAACTTCTTTGCATTGGCTTTGGCACGGCGTTTGATTACGATACCCCACTTGTTCGGGTTTACCACAAAAGGGCATAGGATACAGATGCCGGCTTTCAGAAATGGGCGCGAGCGGGTATTGCTTTGAAGAACCAGCGACATCCACCACTCAAACATCATTTTTATCATTATTTACTTTTCTATTTTTCTTTACGAACGGATTGATTGGAAGGAATCCCACCTATTTACTTTGGATTCTCGCTCCCTGCGAAGGTTGAGTGAGGGGAAGGTGGCTTGTGTTATATTTCCACATTGGGTGAAATTGATCCCCAATCAGTCAATAGGTCCAATCATCAATCAATAGGACATAAACATATCTCAACCTACTATCGCGAGCTTCCATGTTTCCAACGATGTGAGGCGAATTCTTAAATCTGTGATAAATCTGCGCCGAATAAAAGCTTCCCCAGCCATTCTCCTGACACAACACAGCTTCGCTATCTCCCATCCCAGCTCCCCCGGCCAGTGTTGGGGTCTGGGTCATAAGCTCAGCGTGTTCAGAAGGGCGCGATCATTTGTTAGGTCCATCATGGGGACTCTCCTGTTCCATGTTGCTGGTGCTCACCCGCTGGTGACTGACTTACACACAATCCGGGACCGAGACCGGTCTTGTGGGGGGGCTGCGTCCATCGGGTTCGGCTTTCAAAAAGCCCTCTCGCTCACTTTCAACCCCTCCACTTCGACCCTTGCCAGTCATCAAAGAAATTCGCCGGTATGAATCATTGAGCGACGGGTCCGTGCGGACTCCGCTGATCCTTTATTTTTCCTCTTCTCTCCTTCGGTTGCTGTCCGCTTCGCTTACCCCTGTCCAAACATCCCTTCCCTTGTCCCAAATCCTTGGGCCTCGAAAGCCGCCACTCTTGGCAGCTGATTAGAAACCCTGCCCGCCAACTCTGCCCCTTGGCTTGTGCGCTGGCATCTGCTTCGCCAGCAGACGAATCAATTCCTCCGATTCCGCGTTCGAATTTCTGGGCTTTGTCAGTTCAGCGATAGGAAGGGGAAAAGTCCCCGCTCGACCATCCCACAACACCAGCGTTCATCCCTTTTTGTGTTACGGCCGACTTCTTTTGTCCGCTGTGTTTTGTTTAGATTTAATTCAATGCTCACTCTCCTCTTTCGCGTTCCAACCTCGGCATTATCATAGGCAGTTGGTAAGATTTCACGGTGTCATCTTAATCATCTCGATGATGTCTTCATCCCCTAGAAAACACGTACGCCTATGCTATCTCTAGCTCGATGATGATTAATCGATGCTCTTGAGTGATGATGATGAGTGCATTTGGGCTACAAATTACCAGATTATCGCCTTGCTAGCTTTGTCCAAAGGCTTTGCGTCTTGGCTCCGAGGAATCAGGCAGGCATTTTAGCGGAGATACGTGCGGATGAGCCAGTCGACTAAACAACAAAAATCCAGCCTCCAAAGGTCCAACCCTCACTCAAGTCCACTAAACATCCGAAGGTAACGTTGGCAAGGTTGGGAGACGCAGCAGCCTGTTCCTCTGGGAACGGGATTTGTCAAACGCTGCGGTGCATGGCTTGTGTCAGCAAGGAAATGGGGGAATTTAACCCCCTGCCCCACGAAGATCACAAACCCTGAGTCCGCTCTTCTGCGGTGCAATTAACTCCGCCGCCTCTCCGTCTCGGCGGTGACAGCCCGTCCGTCATGTATCCGTGGGTACGAGCCTGCCGCACGTCGCTGATAAGATCAGATCCTCGGAGTCGTGAACAATACCTAGTCCCTAGGTATTTATTAGGTTGGCTTGGCTGGGGAACTTTTCCTGATCTGTAATCAAGACGGTGGTCGAGATGGAATATCAATAGGCGATCCGTGATCATTGCCGGTAGCCGCCGAGTGCGCATACATTCCTCTAAGGGACAAGCGGATGACCAAGAGTGAGACTTGTGATAAGACCGTAGGCCTTAGTCTATCTCGGACAATCGAGCCCTTAACGGCTAACCGCTTTATTATTCTGAGGGTACTTTCCTGTCGCTCCGCACGTTGTATCTTTTTGATGATACTGCCCATTCAACCATGGAATACAGAGTGCGCCTGGTCTGAAGTCGTTTCAGGCGCGACCCTACAGAGACTTTCATTATGTCTTTGACTCTTTCTGCGCGGAGTACGGCCCAAGTTCTGCCGAATTTCGGTATGCCGTGCATGCCATGAACAGAGTGAGTCGCCCTGACTCCTGACTCCTGGGGCTACCTATGTGATTGATTCCACAGCAACCATAGACCTGTCCAAGACATCTTGCGACTGTCCGCGTCCATCACTAGGGCGGTATGACTCCTCCATGCAACCCTTTGGATGCTCACATGCAGGCACATTTCCAGATATGAGCGGCTCCGAACACCTTGGAACGGGCTGGGGATGCAGGTGGCTGTTTTGACCTTTTGACTCTTTGACCCTCTCGGCCCATCGGCTATCGTTGATTTTCCCGTGGGGTAAATTGGGGGTCGCGACGCAGTGGAAGTGACACAGCGCTCAAGTCTTCACGATAACGTGCTAATTTACAGGCAGGCCACAGCTACGTACCTACCAGGTCTTAAGACAACCGCAAGTTGCGGTGAGAAGGGGTTGACTTCACCCCTCTCGATTGCACGGCACCGCACGCCTTACGCCGTGGCGATCAGATGCGCATTGCCTTCCGATCGCGCGTTTGTTGGTCTCCTGAGGGAGGTTGAGGCAAAGCGGTAATAAAAAGTGCTGCCGCGACGGCAATACGTGGCCAAGCAGTGATGTCTGGCTGCAGAGCCAACAGAAAAGACAGGCAACAGCATTATCGTCCTCGAGTCTCATGAAGATTTGGAGCTGGGGCTCCTCATTCTAGCGGCTTTAACTCCGGGCTCTTGGACTAGTACAACCATCAAAAGTAGACCCCCTTCTCATGAGACCATAGTGTAAGCGTCTCAAGACTCTGAGTCCTGAAGTTATGGACTACCTACCTAACTAGCTGTTCCGTAACTCCGTATCTACCAACCTAATCGCAGGGATGATTATCGTGTGAGGCAACTGACCCGGCTTCCCTTGAGAAGAATGGAATCCGAGAGCCCGCCACTCTCGCCAAGCAAGACGGTCGCTCCCTTGACTCCCCTGTCGAAAAGAAATCGCGGGGGTGGGGAAGTCAACACGCACACTAATAAGTGTGGGCGAGGCACCGAATGGAGCCCTGGGAATCTGCGGGCGGGTGACAAAATGGTCCAACGCCAAAGAGTCAGGTGGTAGGCCCCTGACGAGAAACAATAGACCACGAGCTCCCTGACTACCTCCCTAACTGCTGGTCTTATCTTGCGCGGCTTTCGTTTAGATATCTTGCTGAAACAGGAGAGACGCGCACCACCTCGCGTGCGTACGGAGGTGCCTCCGTGGCCTCAGCGGCGCGTGAGAATCCGCTGCCTAGCAAGCCTCTAAGTCTTGACTTGAGATCTCGCAGGCTGCTTGCTCTTGCTGCTGACCTGCTGGCCTGCTGCTCGCCGGTTGACACCAACAAAGACTTGCTCAGGTTTCAGACAGAGTTGCAGTCGGACGGGCAGTCATGCAGGACAGCGAGCGAGTGGTCGAACACCTCTCTGTTCTGTTCAAGTTGTATTCCGTAATCCATCCGAGTCCATGCGGGGTGTCAAGCCCGTGGCTCCTGCTCTACCTTCTTCCAAGTTGCCTGCTCGCCCGCCCACCGGCTCCCCACCATTGCATCGAGAACCTTCAAACCGTACGTCCGTAGAGGATATGCGAATTTAAGAGCGTAGCTGCATAGGACGGAGTAAGGGGAGCTGCCAGATAGGGGTTCGGGAAGCTTGCGGGGGTGTGATCCAAGGATTGCAAAGGAATCAGCTGCATCAAGCAAAATCGCGGGCGCACAAAGGCAAGGTTTCGTTCAATTGACACGAATGGCAAGCTCGCCGCTGCGGCGTGGGACGACGTGGAACGACGCGAGGTGCTTCCTGCTCGGGTCCCGGGTTCGTGCCGAGGCCCGATAACGTAAGCCAACCGCCCACATCCCTGCCACTGCTGCCAGGGCGGCAAGTCGGCGTTTTCCCTTCTGTCGCAAGGGAACCTTCCATCCCATCCTCTTAGTCTGGGCGCCAACAGACGGTAGTACGTCATCAATTGATTCAAGCATCGGGGACATTCCCCCCTCCTTCTTTCAGAGATGCCAATGCAGCCCATCCTAACCGGGCCTCACAGACGCGCGTTCAAGCTGCAGGTACATCGAGGTAGTGGAACAACCTAAATCACCGCCGGGCATTCTAAGGGGGAAAAAGGAAGAAAAGAAGAATGGAAAGGATGCGATCCTCGAGGTCGGTCGTCCAATCCCTACGGGCGGCGGCTACTAGTCCAGCCTCCACATCCTTTATCTGCCAGAGCTGTCGCCTGTCCCGCCGCCGGTACCTTTCGAGCACCGCCGCACTACGGCAGGGTCTCGGTCCGGTCTCGGCCTCTGCTCCCAAACCGCCGCCTCCACCATCACCACCACCACCGGCCTCGGGCATCACGGCGCTCACCTCCCGCCGCCTCATCTCCGTCGCCGGGTCGGACGCCGCCAGGTACCTCCAGGGTGTGATCACCTCCAACATCCTCGCCCCGGACGGGCGGCCCCGCGACACGGGGTTCTACAGCGCCTTCCTGCACGCGCAGGGCCGCGTCCTGCACGACGTCTTCATCTACCCGGACACCAGCAGGTGGGGGGCCGCCGCCGGGGACAGCTTCCTCATCGAGGTGGATGCGGCGCAGGCGGACGTGCTGGCGCGGCACATACGGCGGTACAAGCTCCGGGCCCGGTTCGACGTCCGCCTCCTCGACGAAGGGGAGGGCAGGGTGTGGCACGTCTGGGACTCGGAGGGCGGCGGTGCATCGTCGTCGTCGTCTTCAGGGGCCGTGGTCGGCGACATCGAGGCGCTGACCTCCGGTGGCGGCCCCGCGAGGAGGGCAATAGAGCAGGGCGTGATCGCGCCCATCCTCGACCCGCGCTTCCCCGGCCGCCTCGACGCCCGGGTCGTCACCCTGGGCGGGGAGTCCGCCGCCCTGTCCCACCCGGCGCTGGTGGGGAGGCAGCAGCCTGTGGGCGAGGGCGCGTACAGGGTCCGCCGGTACCTGCACGGGGTGGCGGAGGGCCAGGGGGAGATCATCGGGGGCCAGGCCCTCCCCGCCGAGAGCAACATGGACGTCGCGGGCGCCATCGACTTCCGCAAAGGCTGCTACCTCGGCCAGGAGCTGACCATCCGGACCAGGCACAGGGGCGTGGTGAGGAAGCGGATCCTGCCGTGCGTGCTCTACGGGGAGGGGGAGCCGCCGCCGCAGAGGTTGGAGTACCTCCTGCCCGCCTCCCCTCCGTCTGCCCTCTCGGGCCCGCCCTCTTGGCCGCCACCCCTGTCGTTAACAGCAGCAGCGACGGCGGACATGGTGCCGCCCGAGGCGAGCATCGGCCGCGCGGGGAAGAAGGGCCGCAGCGCGGGCAAGTGGCTCGCTGGCGTGGGCAACGTCGGGCTGGCGCTCTGTCGGCTGGAGGTCATGACTGACATTGTGGTGCAGGAGGCTGACAATGGCATGTTCGACCCTGCGGCGGAGTTTGTCGTGTCTGTGGCTGGGCAGGGGTTGGAGACTGGAGGTGAGGGTGAGGGCGACCCCGGACAGCAGCAAGTCCAGGCAGTTAAGATAAAGGCGTTCGTGCCAGACTGGCTGAGGGAGGGGTTAGCTGCCCAGCGAGCCGATGGCCACCGAGCAATGTAGCTATATACTCACCATTGCACTATGTATCATAGCCTGTAAGGGGGGTGGCTAAAAAATCATCTCACTCAAACATGAACTCCTCTGAAGGTAACCTCGACCACGCTCCCTTTACTGTCTCAAACGACATGTCCGACATATATCACGACAAACACCCGCTCACTTCTCACATCCTAAATGCCTACTACTAGGGTTAAACAGTCAACTCAGTGCTTCGTGAAATTCCAAAGGGGTATATCGATGTGAACGCCGACTAACTAATCCGTCTTTCCCATTCTACCCGGTAACCCAAATTTCTATGTACAAGAAGTATCTTATAAGCCTCGCTGAGCCCATGTAGAGAGTAGAGTATCTCGAGCCCTACCGACCCATCCCATGCCTCCTACATAGTGGTAGTCCTTCCCGACGGGCCCTTCATCTTTCCCTCCCATTCTTCCACCTCCACGAAGCGGATGACGGCCATCTCCGCCTCCTGGGCGAGCTCCTGAAGCTTCGCGCACGCCGTCCTCAGCGCCGCCTCCGTCGTCGGGTCCACCTTGTAGGGCCTGATCCTGTCCAGCGCGTCCTTCGACGCGGCCTCGAGCTTCACCGCGTCCTTCCTGGTCTGCACGGCCGTCCCCCACGCCTTGAGCAGGCGCCAGTTCCCGTCGCGGGTGTCGGCAGGGGGCCTGGGGGCGGCGGGCCTGTCATTCTCCGCCTGGAGCCAGCGTCTATATTCTGCGAGAGTGTTGTGCGACTTCTCCGAGGTGACGTGGACCTTCTGCGCCGTCTTCAGGCACAGCTGCACAGCCTCGATCGAGTCTGCAGGTTTGGCGGCCGTCTTGACTGCTTCGACCAGGGTTGCGGCGAAGGCTTTCGCGGTCAAGGCATTCGCCATGACCTGGTTGACCAAGGCCATGGCCTCGTGGCCTATTTCCTCAGGGCTCAGGCCGTCGTCCTCCATCACCACATCGTCCGGCTTCTCCAATGCCCTTGGTGGCGGCCGGGATGTAGCAGCAGCAGCAGCAGCAGCAGCAATAGCCTCCTCCGTCGTTACCGTCTCCTGCCCAGCCGCAGCCGCGTCCCCGGCGTTCTGCTTCCCCTCATTCCTCCTCGCCCTGGCCGCGGTCTTGGCGGCCTTCCGGGCCCGCTTCTCCTTGAGCAGCTGCTCGATCTCGGCGATGCGGGCGTCCTCCCTCGCCACCTTCTCGGCCTCCTTGGCGTTCTCGCGCTCCAGGGCCTCCCGCGTCAGCCGCTTGCGCTCATCGTTCTTGGCCAGCCACTCCCCGTGCCTGCGCTCCATCTCGCGGAGCGCCTCGTCGTCCCTCCTCTGCTGCTCGGCCGACTTCTCGACCACGCCGGACTTGGCCAGCCTCGCGCGGCGCTCGGCCTCCTCGAGCTCGACGGCGAAGCGGCGCTGCTCGCCCGTCATCTCCTCCAGGCGGCGCTTCGCCTGCAGGACGGCGGACCTGCCGTTGTCGTAGGCCTCGCGGGCGGCCGGGTCCATGAGGACGTCGCGCGCCCGGGCCAGCTCCTCGTACTTCTCGGCATCGTAGGCAGCGCCGGCCTTGTCCGGGTGGTGCGTCAGCGCCTTCCTCCGCCACGCGCTGTGGATCTCCTCCTTCGTTGATGTCGCGTCGACATTGAGGAGCTCGAAAAGGTCCTTTTTGGCGGCGATGGAGCGCGCATACTCGATCAGCTCGGCTGTGTCCATTCTCAAGTTAAGAGGTAGTAGATCGGTATGCAGGACAGTGCAGGCAACGGTGTGTCAGATGGGGGCCAGGTTGAGAATTCGGTGATATGTATGTGTCGAGATTGTTTGGTTGTTCTCGAGGACATTCAAGATTCGATTACATAAGAGGGCCAGGAATCAGCCCGTCTGAATACCTGACTTAGGTATATATCGTGATGGAAATGAATGTTCCGGGAGGAAAGGTTCCCCAAGAAGAAGAAAGATGCTGTAGGTACGTCACGATGTGCTCCACTAAAAAGTCCCCTGACAGGCTCACTATAAATAATTTTATTTGGCTGAGTCGCTGGGGGTTGGTACGACTCTTCGCGTCACATCATGGTAGAGCAAAATCTTGCAACTCAATCCTGCAAAAGAACAATATCTGTGTCAAAAATTAAATCTAAAAACATATTATTCTCTCTCTCCCTTCTGATCTACTCCCATCTTTGCTGCCATATTTGAATTCAACATGTGATAATATCCACGCTACAAGACCTCCCTTCCCACAATGTAGGTAGTCATCCACCTCGCAGCGCCCACTTTAGCGAACCACTCAATAAGTCGCAGCGAGCCTCTGCACCAGGTACTGCCCGCTGTTGATGCCGTCGTACTTCTTGTCCCCCTCGCTAGCGTACGTCCCCGGGAGGGCCTCGATGTGGCTCTTGAAGTTCGGGTTGCAGAAGTAGGCGATGCTGTACCTGGGCGGGTGGAGGTCCCCCTCGCAGGCCGGGGGCTCGACGACCCTGTGGATAGTGCTCTTGATGGTGTCGTTGCTCCAGCGGGCGAGCAGATCGCCTGCGTTGACGACGCAAGTGTTCGGGATGGGCGTGGCGTCGACGAAGGCGCCGCTGGGGCTCTTGACTTGCAGCCCCCCGCGCGAGTCCTGGAAGAGCAGCGTGATGGAGCCGTAGTCGGAGTGCTCGCCCGCCCTGACCTGGCCCGGGTTGATCCTGAAGACGGACTTGTCGACGGCCGGGTAGTGCAGCAGCCGGAGGGTGTTGTCCCCCTCGTCGACGAAGCCGTCGAAGAATGAAGTGGCCAGGCCCATCCCCACTGCGATGGCGCGCATCACCTCGACGTGGACGGCCTTGCACTGCTCGAAGAAGTCGAGCATGGTCGCCTTGAAGCCCTCGGTCGCGGTGCCCTCCTGCTCCACCGGCCACTGGTTCGGGTGGTCGGGCTCCCCCTCCCGTCCGATCTCGAAGCTCTCCTTGATGTCCGGGTTGCCCTCCTTCAGCTTGGCCACCTCGGCCACGTCGGCGAGCTGCGTCACCTTCTCCCGTCCGGGGGCGGAATACCCTCTGTTCGCCTCGGGCGTCGTCCAGCAGAGGGACATCTTGTCCTCATGGGGGATGGTGAAGAACTTGGCCGATGTGTCGAACACGTGAGCTCGCGTCTCAGCTGTGATGGGGAGGTTCTTCAGGTAGATGAACCCAGCCGTCTGGAACCCATGGAGGATCGCTTCTGCGGTCTCCTTGCGTTGCGCCTCATCTCCATTGAGGAACTTGGAGAGGTCGATCAACTATTTTTTTTGGTTGTTGTTTTTGTTGTTTTTTATTTTGGGAATGGTCAACCAACCATTTCTGTGGCTTGGTAAGGATAGATCAAACGATCAATCGAGGGAGTAGCTCTCAGGTGGAGGGCCGACTTACAGGTATCAAAATGCCCTCGCCAGACACTGCCGCCTTCTCCATTGTGCTGAGCAGGGACCACTTGACGGCTAGGACTCGATGGAATAGGACAAGCTCAATCAAAGCGATCACTCATAAGGTACGTCCAGATTCCCGCCTTTGAGCTATCAATCAGCTTGGTCGAGACGAAGTTCTCAATCCTCTGAGATTAAATGGACGAAGTATCTTCAGCATCGGCTCGAGACAAAGGACAAAAGGCCCATGTGGGGAGTATCAGAGGGCATCGGGGACTTCCGATAATAGACGAGATACCGTCACTAACACCAGGCCATTTGTGTCTGGGTAACCTCCTTACTACTACGCATCTCACTCCCTGGTACGTAAGCAGTTCATGTGATTGATTCTCTCCCCTCCCTCAGTCTCCCTTCCTTTCTGTTTTACACACCTGCCGTTCTTGACGGTGCTTCCGTGAGTGACCCTTGATAAGCCTATTGAGAGATAAGAGCGGGGTGACTACGGGTGCGGGGCAGGGATGTGGCCGCCTGCCGGCGCCCACAACGGCAGTACTTACTGCATGCGTACCGAACCTAGGTAGGAGGCGGGGGGTCTACCTATCGCGGGACTCCACTGTTGCGAAGAGCCAAGTCGTTGCCTAACACCGGAGCAGGTCAACAGGTGGTGAAGTAGTGCCTTGATCTTAACAAATCTCTCTTACCTGGTCACATCAGCAGTAATAAGAGCGCTTTAGGAGAGCTTCCATTGTGCGTCTCGACCTCGCTGTCGACCATGTCTGCTTCAGGATCACCGTCCGCGCGGACCGTGGACATCCACACTCATATGTATCCCCCTTTATACGTCGAGATCCTGAAGTCAAGGACAACCATCCCGCTCGTGCGGACCTTCGACCCTGCCCAGGACCCGAGGCTCATCCTGCTGGCGGCAGAGGTGGAATCGCTGAGCAAGGCGACCGAAGCGTCCTCGCCCCCTGGACGGCCACTGACCAAGCACTACTCCTCGCTGGACCAGAAGCTCCACTTCATGAACACCCACGGGATCGACATCTCCGTCGTGTCGCTGGCGAACCCCTGGCTGGACTTCCTGGACCCGGACGAAGCGGGAGGGGTTGCGACGGCCATCAACGTGGAGTTCTCCTCCATGTGCGGGCAGCACCCAGGGCGCCTGTTCTTCTTCGCCACATTGCCGCTCACGGCGCCGCTCGAGACGGTGCTGTCGTCCATCAGCCACGCCAAGTCGCTCAGGTACTGCAGGGGCGTGATACTGGGCACCTCGGGGCTGGGCAAGGGCAGGGGGCTCGACGACCCGGGGCTAATCCCGATCCTGGAGGCGCTGAGCGAGGCCGGCCTGGTCGTGTTCCTGCACCCGCACTACGGCCTCCCCAACGAGGTCTGGGGCCCCCGCGCCAGCGCCGAGTACGGCCACGTCCTGCCGCTGGCGCTCGGCTTCCCCATGGAGACCACCATCGCCGTCGCGAGGATGTACCTCGCCGGGATGTTCGACAGGGTGCCGGGCCTGAGGCTGCTCCTCGCCCACAGCGGGGGGACGCTGCCCTTCCTGGCGGGCAGGATCGAGAGCTGTATCCTGCATGACGGCCACCTGGTGAGGGAGGGCAAGGTCGGCCCGGGCAGGCGGACGGTCTGGGACGTGCTGAGGGAGCAGGTCTACCTGGACGCCGTCGTCTACTCCGAGGTCGGGCTCAAGGCCGCCATCGAGGCGAGCGGGGGCGCCGACAGACTGATGTTCGGGACCGACCACCCGTTCTTCCCACCGCTGACGACGGACGAGGATGCCGAGTGGGAGAGCGTGGGGCTCAATGCCGAGGCGGTGAAGCGGGCTCTGGGTGCTGGAAGCGAGGAGACCAAGGGGGTTATGGGAGAGAATGCTATTAGGGTCTTGAGGTTGTATGAAGATTGAGAGATGAGGGATGCGGGAAGGGAGGCTAGGGGCAATATGCCACATCTAGACTATCTGACTACCTACCTAAGGAAGTCTGTGAGTCGAGACGGTCGCCATGTGTGACAAAATAGACGCAGTCACGCCAAACGCTCAAGATCATTTGATATGGAACAGTTGTGGGCACGAGTTTCGACTTCCCTCGATCCGGTAGGTAGGAACGGGCCAACTCATATGCTCTCACCTTGGCGAGTTTCCGGTAGAGTATCGCCCAGCCCTGATTGTATACTGCTACAGCGAACACTGGAAGCCGCGATTGCCGAAGAGCCTTCATGTTGCACTCACTGCCTGTCAATAACAAATTGCCCTGGGGTTACGCACAGCCGCAGCCTTGATCAGCTACGACACTGGGACTGGGGGGTGGGGGGGTCGGAGGCTAAGCCATGAGACTCAATTCCAGGCGGGTGGCTTAGGCGAGTGCAGTGGGTAAGGGGAGGTTAGGTCCAAGGCTCCAAAGTTTCCAGTCTGGATCAAAATGGCCTCAAATCCTGCATTGTGAAGATAACCAACTTCCCTAGTAGGGTTGCCGTTGAGTACCACTCCCTGACTGTTAAGCTGAGGCTGTGACTCGGTGCGAAAGTGCGGGCTTGGAAGTGGAACGAGCTTCGATGATTGAGATTCCGAGGGATGAGTCCCAGGCTCAGGCATCAGCTCTGGGCTGTGGTGGAGGGGTACATGTACCTACAGTACGTAGCTTCCAACTGCGTTCATAGCTAAGGTTCCCGCCCGAATCCACCAACATGAACCAACCAACTGAAGCCTCTCTACAAGTGCCCTGAAGCCATAAGGCCGGCTGCTTACTCTTCCAAGCTGAGATCATCAGCCTTTAATTCCATTCCTTCTTTTAAGCTCTGCCCTGATTTGTGCACTCTCTCTCCGTCAAGGCTAGACAGGCTACCAGATGGGCTGCCACAATGAGGAAGACATTACTGCTCTGCTTCATACACGGTTTCAAGGTACGTTTCTCTCCACAACAAACAAACAGCTCGGTATCATTTAAAAAGCAAAGCCACATTTCTAACAATTATGGCGGTCCCTTTCCTTTTGGGTTCCTTGATGGCGGCTTTAGGGGGGTGATGATACCTTTGGCCCCAAAGATGGCTTCACAGAGCACCTGCGCCAGCGTCTGGCGGGCGAGCTGCCCAAGGTCGACGTGCACGTCATCATCTACCCGCAGTTTGAGACGAAGGGGGACCTTGCGGAGTGCGTCGCGAGGTTCAGAGATTGGTGCGTGTGTCACGAGCCTCTAAGGCCACCCCACGCCCGCCTCAAAAGAACACACGCCCTTTGTCCCCTAATCCCCGCTAACAAAAACCCGCACCACGCACCCAGGCTGCTGGAGAAGGTGATCGACCTCGAGGTCGCGGCGGGCACGCCGTCGCCGACGGTGGACCCGTCGGTGCGCACCGTCCTGATCGGCCACTCGATGGGCGGCATCGTCGCGGCCGAGACGGTCATGGCCCTGACCTCGGACAAGCCGATCCCGCCCGCGGGCTCGGCCTCGCGGGACGAGGACGACAGCAAGGAGTCCTCCTCCTCCTCGCTCACGTCGCTCATGTTCCCCTTCGTCCAGGGCCTCCTCGCCTTCGACACCCCCTTCCTCGGCATCTCCCCCGGCGTCGTCGCTCACGGCGCCGAGGGCCACTACAACCAGGCCTCGGCCGCCATCGCGCAGCTCAGCGGGCTGACGGGCGGGCTCTGGGGCGCCGGCGCCGGCGCGGCGGCTGGGGGCGCGGCGAAGAGCGCAGACGGGAAGAGGCCCGCCGCGGCGCTGCCTGCGCCGCCTCCGGAGAAGAGGAAGGGGGAGCCTTCCACGGCGGGGGCGGGGACGGGCGGCAGTGCCGGTAGTGGGTGGCAGTGGGGCAAGATCGCCATGTTCGCCGGCGTGGGCGCTGCGGTCGCGGCCGGGGGCGCGGCCGCGTACATGAAGCGGGAGCAGATCACGTCCGGGTGGACGTGGGTCTCGTCGCACCTCGAGTTCGTCGGCTGCCTGGCCAGGGGGGAGGAGCTGCGCAGGCGGGTGGCCTACATGGCGCGCGTACGGGAGGAGCTCGGCATCGGGTTCGGGAACCTCTACACGAGGCTGGGGAGGGGCGCCAAGGACAGGCAGGGCTCCGTCGTCGGCACGGTGCTGGGCGGGCAGAGGACCTTTTGCAACCTGCCGACCAAGATGGCCGCTGGGGAGTGGTTGCCAGCCGTGAATGACAAGGTTGGGGACGAGACGCTGGCGCATATGTGTAAGTCTCTTCTTGTCTCCTCTTTTTTCTTATATTTTCCCCCCCCTTTCTTCTTTTCTCACTGGCGGCAGCCCACTGAGTAAAGTACGTACCTTCTCTGTTTTATTTTGCTGACACAAGGCACCGAACTCCATCGCAGCCATGTTCGAGGCGGCGAACAACCCTGGATATGAGGCGCTGGTTGCGGACGCGACGCGGCTCATCTCGTCTTGGACGAGGAACGAATGGTACGAGAGCAGCTCTGGAGAGCCAAGTCCCGGGCGACTGGGCGAGCTTTAGGGGTTATCATGATCATGACCCTCCACGGGTTGGAATATACCATTACTTTTGGTTTACACACATGTTTTCGCGTCCCATCTATGACAGACCCGGTTGACCGAAATAGCTAGTGGATAGCCCGGTGTCTATAGCCCATATTTTACGTTCCAATCAAGATTATGTATAATATCCCCTTGCGCCACTCAAAAGCCTCTCCCAAGCCCCTCCCTCCGTCCCATTGTATATCCGTATCCGATTGCCGGCCCTGTAGTTCGAAACACAGGCTCAGGGAGACATCTCATCATTTCGTCTTCTACTCCCCTTTGGCCTTACCACTCAGCACCTTACTCCGCTGCCGCCACATGTGCGAGTACATATGCACCGAGCCCGGCGGGTAGATGACGAAGAGGATGACGTAGTACACAATGGGCAGCAGGTGGCTCGTGACCTCGAGGGGCCGCGAGGCGGCGATCCAGAGCATCCAGCACTCGCTCAGGATGCCGACGGGGTAGAGCAGGATGAAGGTGCTGTACCGCAGCCAGGTGAGCCACCCGCGCTGGAAGCCGGCCTGGAGGAGGGCGAAGTAAGTGTAGCGGATCACCTCGGTCGCGCTCCAGGCGCAGAGCATGCTCGAGTATCCGGGCGACTGGGCCGCCGTGGGGAAGAGCCAGACGACGCCCCAGACGAGGAGGAAGCGCGAGCCGACCTGCATTATCGTCGTCACGAGGGATGTGCGTACGAGGCCTGTTTGGGAAGGGGGGAAGGGTAGGTATGTTAGCAGCTGGGACGCCGGGAAATCCTAGGGGGGAGCCAGAGAATGGAGAAAAAGGGCGGTGTTGAAACCGGATGCGTAGCGGGGACCTTACCCAATGCGACGTGCAATATCTCCAGTCCAGCGAGTGTCTGCGTCCAACGGGCAAAGTCCATCACGACCAGGGGCACAAACTCCGGACCTCTCAGCAAGTTGGCGCCGATGACGCGGCCCAGCACCGTGGTCCAAAGAATCGCGGAGATGGCATTGTAGAGGATGAGATAGACGTCCTTGGCGGGTGACGACTTGTTCACACGGGGCCCGGTGGGAGCGGGTGTCGCCTGTCTCGACGACTCTTTGGTGGTCATTGTAATGGACTATCGTCAAACCGTCGTCTCTTCGCTTCCTCTTCTTTTTTTTTTGTCCCTCTCTCTTTTTTTTGGTTTTTGTTGAGCCCGGTTAAGCAAGCGGAACGCCTTGGCAGTCGGTGGTGATTTAGCGCCCGCATGCGCCACGGGGGAACACTGTAGGGCGGTTGAGGCTGTGGGGGCTTGGCGAAGGTATGTTGTTTATTCCAAGCACGAATGCCTAGACTTCCCCATGTCCGTCCCAGTCGTACCTCCCTAGGCCAAGGAAGTCTCCTCACGACCTTTCAGGAACAAGCCTAGGTATTCAATAGATAGGACGGGATGTTCTAGACCGCTCCGAATAACAAGGAAATTATTGCCAACGGAACGGGCTCGGGATGGTCCGTACATTACAGAACAGTAGCGTGAGTAAATACACCTGCTTCGTACTTAACCTAATTGGAAGCATGACTGCTCAGCGATTCGACATCCAATACACATACTCAACCCTAGATAGCTTCTGCCTAGCTGTGAGGCTGCAAAAAGCGCCCGTAGATACAGTGTGAATTACGGGATCGAGGCTCACAAGCGGATAATCTAGACTACCTCGGAAGCTCTCAATAGACCAAGCTCACGATACAAGCTGGGAATACCTCAGCGAACAGACCACCGGTGCTGTGTAGTACTACTAGTATTGGCCGATTCGTGGACCCTGATGTGTCCTGAAAACTCTATGGCCACCGTTTTACAAGCATCTTGGCTCCGCACAATGTTTATCTGAGGAAGATCAGTATTAGTCCGCTTGGCATCATCCCTGTTCGTCTGGGCCTGGAGAGCCTTCCGTCTTTGTTTCTCTGAGTAGCGGTGCCGTGCAGAGTGTCGGTGATGGTCACCAGCCTGGGAACGGACCATGAAATCGGATGGCATGACTCGACGTCATGAGGCTAAGCAAAAAGCTCTCAACTCGGGCGTCCCTTCCACTCTCCTACTTGAACTTTGTTAGATTCAACAGGCCCAGATTTCGAATGTCGGCATCACGACTGACAGACGGCAACGTGACTAAGGCTCGACTCAGTCACGATGGTTACAATCGGGCAAGCTTCATCGAATTTGGAAGGTCCTGTCGTGCTGAGGTACTCGGCACTTGACCCTGCTACTTTGCTAGTAATATGGCAGCAGGCAACGAGTTGCTTTGGTTTGGCGCTTCCAGTGCCAGTCTTGGCACCTTTTGCCGCGCTTGACGGTCAGAATCAATCTTATCTTTGCTTTGCTCAAATCTCGTCGATGGAGTTCCTTTCCTTGTTTGTTTCGACGCAGAAACGACAGACGAATGAGATGATGAGTGTGGGCTTGTTCGTCTGCGCTCCGCAGCGGCGCTGCTGAGTGCTGACCGTTTTTGGTTGGCAATTTTGGGGTCTCAGCCTCAATGAGGAAGGAATCTGCTGTGGTCTCGGCGAGTAAGAGGCTTGGCACTCCGGAGACTGTCCCCCTTCAGCAGCTTTCAATTGAGGCTCCCTGTCATCGACTTACTGTTGCTCCCTCCTTGATTCGGACTCCCCTACTGCGGTATTCTCCAGCCTTCGCTTCTTTTCTCCCCTCAATCTACTTACTTCTTTTCTGAATATGGCGCATTGCCTCCTAAGCCGTAGCCCAGGAACCCCACACAGGGAAAATATTTCCTCGGACTGGAGGAGTGGCGTAGACGTACGAGCGTTCGTCTTCTTTCGCAATGGTTGGGGTTTAACCAGTGAGCGTGAGCAGTGAGGGGAAAAGAGCGCCATCATCAACTTACTTAGAGTAAGGTGATAATTTTGGTGCGTAGCCCCCGCGGCGACTCTGTCATGGATTATGAGAATATAGGAGCCTAAAGAACAGTTTCTTATATGAAGCCACTCTGTTTTCCCGGGATGGAATCTTCTTTGACCGGATCACCGACCTCTTGGCTTTCCTTGTCTCCATCTCCTGCTCCTGCTCCGGCTCCATAACCACCATTCACGACATCCTCTGTTTTGCTCGTCTCGGGGTCTGCCACGTCACTTCCGGAAGATACCGACTTAATATCCCCGGCGACCCCCTTCAGCCAACCCGTCACACCGACTCTTCCCCAGACTCATCACTCACTCACGTTTCTCTTGGCTGCCTTTCCTCGTTGCTGCTCTTCTTGTTGTCATACCTATATACAAACCCGCCATTATCACCGGTATCACCATGAAGTCTACATACGCCGTCCTTACCACGGCCTTCACCGTTGCCTCGGCCTTCTGCCAGCATGGGACGACGCTATTCCCGAGGTCGGCGGACCACGTCAAGGTGGCGAACTACAATTTCGCGGGCATGTTAGGCCCCCTGAATTGGTACGGCATGAACAAGACGACCAATTCAGCCTGCGCCAAGGGCAAGAACCAGTCGCCCATCAACGTGGTGACCAAGTCGCACCTGGCCACCAACGGGAGCAACCTGGCCTTTGACATCCAGACGTACAACGACGGGGCCGAGCTTATCAACTTGGGCAGCACGCTCGAGGTGGTCGCCAACGGCACGCTGGGCTTGGACGGCAAGACGTACAAGCTGGCTCAATTCCACTTCCACACCCCTAGCGAGCACCGCATCGACGACGAGTACTACCCCGCCGAGGTGCACTTCGTCTTCCAGGCTGATGGTAAGCCTCTCTATTCCTTTTGTTCTCGACAAGAAACAAAAACCCATGACCTTTTCCGACATGGACTAACCCCCCTTCTCAAAACAGATGCCTCCCTATCCGTCGTCGGCTTCCCCATCGAGCTAGACAGCAGGAACAACCGCATCATCACGGAGGTGTTCAAGGACGCGGACAAGGTCAGGACGCCCGGCTCCGTCGGGCACACGGGCAAGCTCGACTTCAAGGGGCTGAAGCGCCACCTCCAGAGGAGCCCCGTCTACCAGTACAAGGGCTCCCTGACGACCCCGCCCTGCACCGAGGGCATCTACTGGAACCTGGTCCGGAACCCCATCCACATCGACGTGGCCACGTACAAGAAAATCAAGGGGATCATGAAGTTCAACTCGCGCTACACCCAGAACGAGCCGGGCCAGATCAATCTGCTCGAGAACGCCTACAACCAGCTCAAGGCGTAAAAAAGGAAGGGGAGCAGTATGGTACCGGTCCTGTGTTGGTGTGTAACCGCGCTTGTTCGTGTTTTGTGAAGGGTTTGGTTGGCTTTTTTCATTTGCTTCATTTTCTCTTCTTCGGGGTCCTCCTAGGTCCCCCCCCCCTTTTTTTTTTTTTTATCTTCCTTTTTGTTCTTCTTGCATCACTGCATTGGACAGGCGTTTCAGGGTCATCGGCGTTTATTGGCTGGGCTATTTCTGGATTTGTTTCCCTTGCCCCTTTTTTGTTTACACAACACTATTCACTCCAAGAGATACCATAATTCGGTCATCGTCCTGTATATATACTACTGTTGGGGGTATACATAATTGTGTCTATCGCACAGCATTAGCAATGCTTCATTGTTTATTTCTTATACCGCCACCGTTGGACGTAGGAAGCTGAGTGAATATGTTAGCGGAGGATCAGTTACGTCAAAATTGCCCGATTGTGCGGCGTCCAGAATTGCATGCTGTAGCAACAGTACTAAGTAGAAGATCTCTGATTAGGACTGCCTCTTGCAGGTATTGGGGTCACAGGAGTCTTTTGGATCTGGTCATGATGGAAGTGGCATTCTGGTTGTATTACAAAGATATCTGGTTCAAGACGAACCTAACGTGGAAAAAATTGACAAATAGGATACAAACTGTCATGTTTCTAGGTTCGACTAGATAAACATGCTGGGGATATCATCTCGTAAAAGTCATTCAAAACATTTCCATATCAAAGTGGGAGAAGAAAAAAAGAAGACACCATTTTGTTTCCGTCCTTGAAAATAATCAAACTGATCCCGCCGAGTCTGTGCCGCCCTTATGCGTGTGCCCAAGCTGGCTGGGCCAAGGCGGGGTTGTGTCTGGGGGTGAAAGGCATGACGATCGTAAGCCGAGGCTGGTGAGGCATTGGAATAGCGGTGGTTGTCATGCGACGCCTGTGCGGTGAAGCTCAATGACGCTCCGCGTTTCCTCTTCCCGCGACTCTCCGCGACTCTTGTTGAGGAGGTGAGGGGGGAAGAGAGGAAAGATGACTGGATTGCACTGGTGTGTGTGGCTTATCTCATCCACAGAGTGCGAGACGGCGTGTCGGTGTATTTGGTGGCTGAAGTTGAATGGGATTGTTGAAGTGTAGCAGAGTTCAAGCCCATCTCCTCATCTCCATCCCGAAGCCCCAATTGATTGATGTTGTGTAGTGTTGGGTGGGTGTGGGTGTTGATCATTCTTGTGTGTTGCGCTCCCACAACATCAGAATCAGTTCTTCTTTCGGAACGCGCCTGGCACGGACCACCCACTGAACAGCCACTGAGAAGAGTGGCGGCCGCAGTAGGAGTGGGCATTGGTGGTCGGGGAGCTGGGCTTCCGGGTCGACCCGGACGACTTGCTCGAGCTGGACGAGTCCTTGCGCTGACCGAGCGGCGGGAAGGTCGCCGAGTAGTCTCCCAAGTAGTCTCCCGAGCTCGGCCGTGACGTTTGCGAGGATGGGCTGCCGGGCGGGCTGTATTGGCCGGCCAGGGACAGAGCCGCGGGGGGCGCAGAGCGGGTGAAGGAATTCATTGTGGTATGGAAGTATTTATAATGGAGTTGATAGGTAGTCTTTGTTCGCCGATGGTGAGAGGCGCTCTGGAGCTCAGTCGGTCACTCTAAGTTGAGTGGCGATGGCGGTGTTGACCGTCGATGTTGTTGGTTCAAGAGAGTGCCGACCAGGGTAAGAGTATAGATATAGACAGGGCACACCTGTTGCTGAGCACTTGTGTTGGATGGGTAGAGACGTAGGTAGGTGTAGGTGTTCAACCACGACAGCTGGTGTAAAGGGAGTCACCTTGTGATGGATCAACGTCTCTTGTTTGTTGGATGGGAAAGAATCACAAGAAATTGAGGGAGAGAGCCTGAGGATTAGTGAGGCTGCTGCTTGGACTTGGTTATATACATGAACGGGAGACCATCTCCTGTCACAAACCGCTTGTTGTCCACCTCCAGTTGGAACCTTACGCATTCGCTTCTGATTCCCTCTAGCATCCCAGCGATCCCAGCGATCCCACCCTTCCCATCTCCCGCTCCATTTCACGTACAGTAGGGCTGATGACTTGGTCAGACGTGCATACTTCGTAGGACCTAGTGTACAGGGGTAGAAGTGGGGACCATACGACCCCCTGTCCTCTCCCTCGTCCCAATCAGTGCTCGGGCTGCTCAGGGATATGGAGTTGATCCCAAATCCCCAACAGGTGCCAATGGGCTGTTACCTACTCTCAGTATCCCTGATGCCGAAGGACCCGCAGCTAGGCCCAATGAGCAACCAGCCCAGAATGCAGGCTTGATGCATGGTGAATGGGTGACTGACTCCTTTTTGCAGTGAAAGCACTCAAATGGGGCCTCTTGCCCTCGTCCCCTTTCCCCAAAAGGTCGCCGAGGACTCTGGATAGGACCATTTTGTCGGTTGGTTGCAGGACTTGGTCATGGTTGTGGTCGCCTTGTAGTACCGCAGCTGAATGTCGTTTGGACGCCTTACGAGGAACAAGTTTCAGCAGATCAGGCAGCCAAATTCTTTAGCTCGACTGTTCGTCTAGTTGTCGGTTAGTTTGCCGTGCTGTCCGCAGTTGATTGACCTTCCGCACATCACTTACGTACTTCGTATTACGTAGACTCGCATAGAGTTCATTCTCCGTTTTTCTTCGATCGGATCAGTTTTCAGTTCGAGACGGCGAAAAATAGAATTTGGGCCAATCGTTTTCGGCGGCACCGGTTGGTCGACCGGTAGCAACCATCGTGGCACGTTTGTCGCTCGTAGTGGTGGTAGGGCTCGACGAATATCAGTGTCTTGCGTATTACAGGACTGCCCGTGGTACTACTGTATCTTACTGTAACTAAGAGACCCAAGAACTCTTAATGCGGGTGGGGCAGGCGGACTAGGTCGCTCATACCAAGGGTCTGAGACAAGGCATCCAGCCCAGCGGTGTGCTCCTGCATGCCTGGCTCCTCCTCCATGGTCCCATGGTGGTCGGCCCCAATGTCACAGGTAGAAGGTCCTGACGAGAAGTAATCTAAGATAGGAATATGTACTATGTAGTAGATACGGACGTACCATAATAGGCTTGATAGGACATCTGCACACTAATGCCAAATCCGTCGTCAAATTGCATTGCTGGACGGGGAAACATGGTGCAATCCGCATCATCCCTCCTCCTTGATTCCAAATGACTCTGCGTACGGTTCTATCATGCGAGATGCGACGAACAGATAATCAACCCCCGGCTACGAAAAGGGATCCCCGGTCCGCTGGGACCAGCTGAAAGCCCAACCTGGCCTGCCTGGACCGGGGATCTTGTCCGTCCCCATCGCAACGCTGTCATTATCACGGCAGCGCGGTAATTATCTGGCAGACTTTGTCTTGGGGGTGGACTCCGTGGAGTGACGAACGGACAGGGCCTTTTGGACGAGACAGCAAGACCGTAGGTTGAGCACCGAGCCCCGTCAAGAGCCCGCGTTGTATTAGAGAGATCTGAAGGTCGCGAAGCGTCCGGTTGCTGCTGCCAAATTTAGCAGCAAACTCTTCACCATGATACGTCTGGCCCCACGACAGGGGCAGGCTGGTGGCCGACACTTGGCTCCTTGAGGGGTTTTGGCCTCTGGAGCCAATTTGCAATCAATGTCAGGATGTCTCGGGGTGTGCATTGCATTGATAGAAAGCACGGTATCTACCTAAGCTCTATCTGCAACTTATATCTCGGTGTCCAGATTGAATATTTGATGTTCACCATTTTTGTGTATTCCCGGGCACCGAAGCTGCTCGGCTGACTGAATTTGGTCACCGGCCTCTGCGATATAACGGGCGGGAGGGGTAAACAACGGCAGGCTCCAGCATTCTTCTGAGCGACGAGAACGAGAGCGAGACAGACCCGAATCCCGCCCAGTAATCAAAACATGCATGCCGTCATCCTCGCACTCGTTTTCCACGTCTCCTTATTTATCCCTTCCTAGCAGTATTGAGTGCCCTACAACTAAATCTTCTCCTAGTAGTAAAACCATCCTGGGCTCCGTTGCGGACCTCTAGCATTGAAGGTAGTTTTGAGTATCGTTCGATTTCCCTCTGATTCTCACTTTGTACCTACGCAGTATTTGCCAACCTGCTCCTCGCCCGGTAGAGAATCAGGCCCACCAGAACAAAGGTCGGGACTTGGGATCTTCCAAAACTGGCTGAGTCACTCGGGAGGACGGCATCCTGCTCCCCGCTTGGCTCCCTCGATTGAGCCTGGACTGGTAGTAGTATCCGTAGGGGGTAGTGACTCCTGACTCGAGTTTGCCAAGTACTAATATTCTAATGATTCTTGTGAGGGCCTTGAGAGAAAATAGTATCCGCATCTACGTAGTAGTACCTCCGAATCCGATGAGACTCCCCATAATGTGGACTGTGGGTGTGGAATCGGATTACGAGTTCGTGCATGCCTGCCTACGCAGTACCTCGTATATATCCTACATACTAAGACCAAGCCTAATAAGGCAGCCTTCTGGAAAGCTTCTGCGCCAAATCACAAGAAAGCCAGGCCGAACTGGCCAGCGAATAAGCCAACAGTTCAACAAGAGGCTCCTAGATCTCAAGTGATGATGCTGCGCCACGATCTTAGTATATGAATCGTTCTCTTTTTGGTGCTGGTTAATTTTTCTGACGTTTATCTGCCGGCACGATCAGCCGACTGAACCCAATTTTGCCCGTGTGGCTTCGCACCTCCAAGAACTTCCGCACAAAGCATCGTGTCAAAGCTCGTTCCTCTGTGAACCTGTTTATTAGCTGTTCTTATGGCTAGCCTCTCAGGGTTAGTATCTGAGCCTTGCCCGGAACGAACGGCATTTTGGCTGGGTATCACGCACCGAAGCGAGGCAAAATACTCGGGGAGTGATTGTCCTGCAAGACGGCTCCGTCAACCAAGAGTTGACAGGACCACCATCGCCCATTCTTTGGACCCCCGTTCATGCTGAACGGAGACACCGAGGCAAAGAGGACACCGGACCGCCGTGTGCTATACGCCGTTTGCCGTGTGTGCCGTACGTGCCATCGTATCAACCCGAGAACAGGTCTTCACCAGCACATTGGCAGAAGTACGGGGTTTAGTGCTCGACGGTGACTATCACTATGCCATTGCGAAAGTTTTTATGTACGCAACCCCTGGGGAGCTGCCGTATACTGGACCAGTGTCGTATGTTCGGATCGGCAGTCAGTGTGTCGTCATATCTCAACCTCTAGGCTATCTAGCGTCTTACCTTCCATCACGATCGAGGTGAGCAAGCAAGGCAGGGCGTCAGCCGTACCCAGGTCTAAAATTGGGAGTCTCTGTTTCAACTTTTTACGAAGGGAATGGGTAAGGGGGGCACACATCCTAGGTACGTCGGTAGGTAGGTAGACCTAACTAGGCGCTCGGTCTGCGACTTTGACGGCTGAGAAAGTGATAACTTGTCACGATATTAAGCTTCTGTGTATAGGTTGCGGGTATAAGGGACATATGAGCCTGCGCGCTAAGAACACCAGACAGACGGTGCGCTTCTCGTCGAGGTTCCCACCTTCCTATATAACATACCTACATACCAAGGCAGTCAGGTACCTTAGCCAACCAGGTTCCCGGACAAAATAACAGAACGGACGACAAGAAGGCTGCCTTCGACCCACTGGCCCAGAGTTCCCTTGGTTCCAGAATTCAATTCCCTTGACCTCGGTGCCCCTCGGGTCCTGCAGCATCTGCTGCTGGGACACTTCTGTATGCAGAAAGGAGTCAAGCGAGAAACACGATCCCACTGGCCAACTATGGTGAGGATGGTGCTGCTAGATGCATCTCCGTGGGCAAAGAGGAAAAGAAAGGAGAGGAATTGGCGGGGTCACTCCCGGTCCGCACTAGCAATAGCTAAGGATGCCTTCACGGCGGCTCGCTCAAGAATCGCTGGCCAGACCAGCGGCCGGGCAGAGATCATGACGGCGACTATATCACTCTCAGCCGCTTGTGTCCACAAACAACCACCCACCACGTTGGAATACTAACCAAAGAACAAGTGTATTGTATGCGTGAGAGCCCAATCTGATGCAGTCAAGCCAAGAGACCTTTCACCCTCCAACTCCCCTAAAGTCAAGATCCAGGGGCCCGGTCATCTTGGCCCCGCCCATAAACGCCGATGCTAAGTACGAAATGGGGTCGTGACGCATCCCCTCGTTAAACGGTAGGTCTAATCCAAATCGTAAGAAACGGGATGCTAGGGAAAGGAAGAGGAAGATGCTTTGTAGCGGATGGGGGGTGCAGAGAGAGGTGTGGGGAAGCCGCTTGTCGGTTGAAAATGTTAATCTTGCGATACAGTTTGCTGGGGATCTTGTTAGTCGTCTGGTATACCTGCGGATGTTCTGTTCGGGTTGGAAGGCGACTGCAAAACAGGGAGGGCAGGAACTCACCACCAACCAGTCCATCCCTTCGTTCACCCCGCTGCCGTCCACTGCAGAACAGGCCATGATGCTCCAGTTCCGATCCCTCAACTCTCCAAGCCGCAGGGCCTGCGAGATGTCCCCGGCCCCCTTCGCTCCCGGCTGGTCCTGCTTGTTCGCGAAGACCAGCAGGGAGGCGTCCTTCAGCTCCTCCTCGTTCAGCATGGCCGCCAGCTCGTCCGCTGCCGTCTGCAACCGGTCGATATCCGTCGAGTCAACCACGAAGATGACCGCCGCGGTGTTGGCGTAGTAGCATCTCCAGTAGGGGCGGATCGAGGTCTGCCCGCCCAGGTCCCAGACGTTGAAGTTGAGGTTCTTGTATGTCACCGACTCCACGTTGAACCCTATCGTCGGTATCGTCGTGACGACCTCGCCTATCTTGAGCCTGTATAGTAGTGTCGTCTTGCCGGCGTTGTCCTGCGCGTTGGCGTGTTGTCAGTCTGTGTGCGCTATCCTGAGAGACTGTTTCAGCAAGGGCTTTCACATACCAGCCCCAGAATTAAGATTCTGATCTCTTTTTTTGTCCACAACAGGCCAGAGAGCCATGACATGCCCGCGCCCATGTTTGCGGTAGTGAACTAAGAGTGAAGGACCCGCGGATCCCACACCAGTAAGAGGATACCGAGCTTTTGGGAGAGTTTCGAGAGTGAGGCCCGGCACCTGATGGAATTCGGGAGAGGCTGAGCTTCACAGACACAGATGAGGCTCTTGGCAGTGACAAGAGATTCTGCAAGTATCGTCTTATTTGTTGCCCCAAGAGATACGTGATCTTTTACCCGTGTTGATTTCTAATAGAGAAGTTTCGCCGTCACAATCCGCCTCCAGTCCGACACGGATTCGTCCAAAGAACCGACTGTGGCCGAGTCTGGAGTGGCAAGCACAGGCCACCTCAAAGGAGGCGATGGCTGGAACAACCCATATGCGTCAGCCACAAATATCAAGCCGCAATTATGCACGTGATTCAGCCACGCTGAAATCCACCTCACATACCCTAACTCTGTTCACCCACTAAAAATTCCGGTCCCCATCATCATGACCAAAAAAGACAACCATTCGGTATCTCGACAATTAAACGTCAAAATGCCGGTACGTACGACCTCATGGCGATGCCATCTGCAGCCCTTCGATATAGGCGATATGGTCCCTTTATGTTTTGTCCCCCGGCGGTCGCTATTTGGGCACAGCCGGCAGGGAGGACAATTTCGCGGGGGGGGGGAAGGGGGCAGCAGATAGAGCGGGACCAAGCAAATTCGATCTATAAAATGGGCGGAGAGCTGATTTCCATTTCTTTCCATGATCACAGAGCCACAAGTCTTTCCGCACGAAGCAGAAGCTCGCCAAGGCGCAGAAGCAGAACCGCCCGATCCCGCAATGGATTCGTCTCCGGACAAACAACACCATCCGGTACGAAAAACTCCCTCGATAATGAACCGCTTCCCGCGCCAGAAACCGAATACGCAGTTCCTTGGGGGTTGCAATCTACGATGGAGTTCATGCCTTTTTTGCCTGGTTGCTAACAAGAGATTTGGGTGATATTCACAGCTACAACGCTAAGCGGAGGCACTGGCGCAAGACTCGTCTTGGAATCTGAATACTTTTTCGCTCCCACGACTGTTCCATGGCGTCTCCGGCAGTCCTCATCATCGGACATCCCCCCTTGCCGATGCCAGACCACCTCTGGGAAACGACAAGCTGCGTTTGTTTCAGTCCTCCCCCGACGACGAATTCATTTCACACCCGGTCTTACCTATGGATGGAGATGGGGGAGCAAGCGAACGAACAGGAGGGATAGGCTCTGGATGGCAGGGATGGAGTTTGGTTTGTGAAGGGACGACAGATATCATTGGGGCGGTTGCTTACACCGTCTGGGGATTTCTTCGGCCCTTGCGGCTGCGCTTTGGTTCTTCCCTACGTTTTTCCCCAGATCATTTGCATGTTTACGGACAAAATGGAATTCGAATGAGAAAGCATTTCTGACGCCTCCTATATCTGATCATTGCTGGGCGGTGCCACCCTGTTGATGTGTGCTTAAATGTATGAATCAAATTTCAACGTGAGCCGCCCATCTACGGTCGAATCGGCCAGGAGGCAGCGGAGAACCGTTGCGATGCCTTGAGAAGAATGAAACAGTGAAAGGGTAGGACCGTCGAACTGTCACTGACTGGGCACCTACCATACGGGCGCCGAGGTTACTTCTTCAGCGCCTTGCCAGTGCTACGTAGTTGATCCGGCGGTCTGCGTGTGAATAGCTGTAGTGGTCAGTTGGTAGGAACCTACTTAGGCTAGTATGTTGGGTAATGCGATAGTACCCGCCCCTATTTTTGAGGGACCAACTCGAGGCGACTTCACGGCAAGTGCCCTGGATCTCCAGGGGGCTGGGGATGTCTTGAATACAGTCTGAACGGGGTTGGTCAACATAGGCCTCCTTCGATTTCGGGAGCTCGACTGAGAATCGGGGTGAGGCGAGGATGGATGAGCTGGTCATGGGTTGCGCTACTGAGTTGGGACGCAAGGATGAAGGCGTTTGCTCCGAGTTGATACATCAATGAGCAGAGCAAGTAGGGCGCAAAAAATCTCGATTGAGATCGCAAAGTCTTGTTCAAGTCCTTCCTTCTTTGGCCTGGGATGCTGGCGCAGGAACGCGCGAGGCATAGTGAACGACGTTCGCTGCTTCGCTGCCGTCCAGATGACCAGATCCCAACGATCACGCCCATCTGACTGACCTAGCTATGAACGCCTTGGGAGACCTATCGATGCCGTAGAAGTAATGTAGCCAGCGACTTAATGTCTTTTCGAGAATGGAGGGAGCCAAAACGCCGGGACCGATTCCCAGTAAGGGACATTTCATGACAAACACAAGAGGCACACGAAAAAGGAAAGAAGACAAGAAGAAAAACGATAAAAGAGAGAGAGAGAGAGAGAGAGAGAGAGAGAGAGAGAGAGAGAGAGAGAGAGAGAGAGAGAGAGAGAAAGAAAAGGGGCGAGCAGCGGCAGAAACACGGACGACGATGCCGACGTGCATCCGGGCTTCCCATTCGGGGATGCCTCGTTAACTCTTTGTTATACATTACGTCGTCAGGGCAGGAAGGGGGCATCCTTGGGGTTCCGGCCCATCGCCCTATCATTTGGATGGAGCGAGGGCATGTGTTGTATCATGGTGCCCCATGATGCGGTTTATATGTTTGCTTGTGTTGTGGAAGATCGGGAGGAACCCAAACAGCAGCAGCCCACATGTTGTGCAATGGGCAGTCAGGGGCTTGTGTGTTTCCCAGATCCGACCCCCCTTCCCCCCCCTTGTCTTTTTTCCTTCCTTCTTTTCTTCCTGTTTGTGGGACTCGGGATGGCCCGCTTTCGCCTAGAGGGAGTAGGGACAAGGTGGTCGACGGAAATGGCGGACGAGGGTGAACACACTTTGATACATGGTGGATGGGATGGGATGGGATAGGTCTGACGGGTCTAGCTAGCAGATTACGGAGAGAGTACCGAGTAGAGCATAGAGAGCATAGGAGGGAGTACGGGGGGCACAGGGCACAGAGCGAACAAATAAGGGGAGACAGTGGATGGAAGACCTGTCCAGCCTAATACCTGCTAGGTGAACGGAGTCAACGAGCTGGCATGCTAGTAAGAGGCACGAACGAGTTTCTGAGGATGGCATCCTTTATTGAGGTATCTATCACGCCTACACTTAAATGATGAAGCCCGAGTCCGGCCAGCGGGTATATACTCGTACTCTGTGTTGAGCATCCTCAAACAGGCATGTTCGACGAGAGGAAACACGAGGGATATTACTCGTAAGTTCCTTGGAGGATGAGGGTATGGTGGGTACTCACCGCGCCCGTGTGCCTTTTGACGTCTTACACTGTGCTTTCCCGGCCTTTCTGGCGAGGCGCCACAGTCTCGGGCACGGTGCAGGTTCAACCGTGCGTGGGTGACAAGACTGACAGGTCGTACAGTTGCTGCGACTTCCCAAGGCAGTGAGACAGACATCATGTGCTAGCCCGACGTAAAAGAATGGGAGCCCCGTTCTTCGGGGTTCAATGATTTCCCTCTGGTCGGGTACCTCCGCTACTATATCCGTAGACAGTCAAACATAATCTAATAAATTTGTCTTTGCTGGGTAAGGATCAAACTCCATTGTGTTTTGGGGGTGGCGAGATGGTTGGTTGGTTGGGTACGGGAGTACTCACTGCAACGGAGTACCTACTGCGCAGTGGATAGGTTAGGTTCGTGGGTGGTGATGGCTGGGCTGCAGGGCTGGGCTGCAATTGAACTGCGTTGATGCCCAACACATTATCTTGTACTGCGAGAAATGATTGGAGTCACGAAGATGATCCACCGTGACCACGAGAGGCCTGATCCCACAATTCCCAGTGGCTCGCCAGGGCTCACGAGTTGGAGTGTCAGTGTGACTGGCCACGACCCAGTCGAGCCAGCCAGCCAAGCCAGGCCAGGCAGGCCGCCTCTCCTCTCTGCCGTCCAACCGGAGCTTCTTGCGGGCTCAGTCTGCATCGCTAGCCCCATGCATCAAGACAGCGATATGCTGGCTGCAGCCCAATTGTCCTGCACGAGGTGGCCAATTTTTTTCTTGAGAGGAAGCGCCTGCGGCACATCCGTGGAGGGAGAGGAACAAGACAGGCCTGAGAGTCTTGACTACAAAGCCACCCCCCAGCGCAGAATGTAACCTGAGGGCACTGCGTCTTAGTTTTGCTTCTTGCCATTGGTGATGATCAAAAGGCCTCAATCAAAGTCGAGTGAGAGGCCGACACGTCGCAGGTCATCAGTGGACCGGCGATTAAAGAGAGACCACAGCAGAACCAGAAGCAGCAGCAGGTTACAGGGTGTCATGGAGGAGAAATGGTAAAAAGACGGTCAAGGACTCAAGGACTCGTTATCTTTTGGTTTCGCCGGATTGGACACTCGATGCTGCTGCCAACATGCCTGCAGATGTAGTGTGAAGTGGGATAGAAGAGATGACTTCATTCCGCGGACAAATTCGCTTCGTTAGGTATTACCTAGGCACCTAGAGACTGCGCCTTTTGCAATTCGCAGGCGAGCCAGAATACGACTGGTTCCCAGCTTGGTACGTACGGTACAACTGGACAAGACGAGAGGTTGCACTGCTCCGTACCTGCTTGGGAGGTCATCGAGGGAAACGTGAAAATCGACGAGTCCGTGGACACCATTTTTACTGACTTCTGATCAGTGAAACCGCTGTTAATTCCCCTAGCGCTATGGATTACTTGTAAGCGTCCAACAATTCCCTTTCCCATGACTTCCCGCTCACGTTGCTCGACCCCAACGTCAGAGGCCAGGGGAAACCCAGCCAGGCTGTTGCCTAAAAAGGACACCGAGATGCCTCGGTGGGCTATTTCGCAGTCTGGGACATCATATTAGCCACTGCCTACTCTGCACAGATTATTATTCATTCTTCTCATCGTCTTTGAGATCTGGTGGCAAGCATTCATCATTCATTGGGTCATTCGAGCGAGGCCAGTGTTTCTGCCAACTTGCTGACGGCCTTGCAAGCCCAACACCATTCCACCCGACCATCAGGTGTTTTTGTCTCATCCAATGAGACCTTTCACCCTCTCGTTAGTCTGTGCCATGTTGAGAAAATACTTTCGGCTCCAGCCACTTACCTTGTGGCGACCTACTACTATTAGTTCGTATGTACTACAAGAGGGGAGCAAGTTGCTTGCTCTGCAGTCTTGTTCAGTGGCCCTGCTCTGTTGCTTAGTACCTAGCCAACCATCATGTGACACGAGGCCAGTTGATAACAGAGGTTCCTTCATTTGGGAGATCTGCTTGGAGCTCGCCAAAATGTCAAAGTCCGCCTCTGCCGCTTGCTTGCTTGTGGACTTGTGGGCTTGCTGACTTCACTGCCATCCCTTCGCCACTGTCCGTCCTCTCCGCCTGGCGTTCTGGTTGGCCTCTCGGGTGTTTGAGGAGGCCCGAGGAGACGTGCGAATTGCTTTTGGCATCGTCATCCGTTGTGGCCTCTGAACCTCTGTACCTCTGTACCTCTGTATATTCTGCTGGGGTTGGCACATATTCTGCTGCCTCGTGGACCTTCTGCAGGCCAGATGTCGACGTGCCTTGCTGTTGTCGTATCAATATATCCGTACGGGCCTATCGCACAGAATTCCAATCTTACCTCATTATCTCTACCAGAGCTGCAGGCTCTGCCAATCTGCCAATCTGCCAACAGGGAGCCCTGCGACATGCTGCAATAGCTGCAATAGCTGCAATGTAGGTATGCAATAACATGTCCTCAACAGGCAATGACTGATAAAGATGCGCTCTCTGTTTGCAAATGATTGGAGGGGACAAGATGTCCGAAACTATTGATCGCTCGCTCGCCACCTGCGCAGCTCCTGACCTTCCATCTCGTCAGGCTGCACTGATCCAGCCGGGTTTCCAGCCCGCATCTGTTTGATCGTTCCAGAAAGCCCAATCCAGGAGGGAAAAGGTGGGCTTTACACTGGATTGCCTCTGTGGTTGGCCGAAATTTTTTCCCCTCCTGCGCGAGCTGCGGCCTACCTGTGGTAGGCAGACGAGTGTCCAGCGACAGGACCCACTCACAGACCAGGGTCAAACTGTGCCAAGCGCTCTTCTCTTTTGCGCTGGAGACGCTTTTGGCCATTTCTTCTCGTCCCGCCCACTTCCTGTCCCCTCCTCCGCCTTCTTCCTCTCACTCGCATCTTTTCCAGGCAAGCCAGGTTTTCTCTTCCTGCCAGCCCAACCCTCACTCACACCTGTGCATTTCCTCTGCCACACGGCTAGCCTTGCAACATCTCCATCATCATCGCCGTAGTGAAGCCGCAATTAAATCGTTCTGGTGTTCAAAGTCGTTCGATATTTCTATTTTCTCCAGTTGTTGGTCTGAATCCCCGCACAAACAAGATCATGTCGAGCAACGACCGTAACGATCGGCGGAGACAAGCCCCTGCTGCCGCCTCAGCCACCTCTCCGGCTGCCGGCGCCGCACCTTCCCAGCAGGCTGCCAACCCCAACACACGCAACAACGAATACTTCATTCCCCGCGACGGCATCGATCGCGAAGTCATCACAGCTGATATCTGCCGCTTTCTGGGCAACGATGCCCTGGTACGGCCCGGCACCTATGAGGTGGGTTGGAGCGAATGCCCAGACATACAGTTCTCTTGTCGCACGTTGTATCGCATGCCGGTGCTGACAAGTCTCTCCCTCCGTGTGAACAGAGCAACGGGCAATCGATCCAGGGCTACTACATCACCGCCTACAGGAATCTCACCACTGTGCGTCTGGCCTCTGTCCGTCATGGACTGCGTGATCTTCATCTCCCGCGACGCTGTGCTGGTGTCCTTGTTGCTGACTGACTGTTGACTCGTGTCAATTTGGATCAGGCCATGATCGACACGTTGAAGGAAGACTCGGCTAAATGGGAAGCTGAGAGGCGGAAGGGCAACACAGGAGGTATAAATGTCTTGAGAGACTCGGGTGGTGGTGTCCCCTCGGCGAGACATTCTAACTCTCCCAACTATGTCACAGGAGCCCAGCTCAGATACGCAGACTCGGACACCCGCGAGTTCCGCAACCCCAACAACCCTCCCCAGGGAGGACAGTACTCATCATATCGTGACTACCAGGACCCACACTACGCCCAACCCGGTCCCAGCTACTCTGGCTATGCGGCGCCGCATCCACAGCACTACTCCGGGGGCGGATATGGGGCCCCCCACTCCGGTTATCCCAACCGTATGGACTATGGATCGGCTCCTGACCATGGACCTCAGTATGGCGGCGCCTATGGCCACCCCTCTGACGGGCCGTACATGAGCCCCGTGAACAGCCGCAATGCCGGCTATGCGGCTCACCCCGGCACAGCACCGGCGCCTTACCCCAGTGACCACCCGGGAATGTCCAGCGGTTACGGCAACCAGACGCAGCCAGGCTACCAGCCCCCGAATCCCTACTACGGTGGAGGACAGCCGCACCCAGCAGCAGCGGCGCAACCGGTCGCAACCGGATACGATGGGAACGCACCCCAGACCCGCGATGTGTTCCCAGGCCGTGGTGGGTACCAGGGAGACATCATCTCTGCCTCTTCCGCCTCTTCTCCTCGCTTGAACGCAAATTCTGATTTTGTAGCATCTCCGGCAGGGTACACACCAGGAACTGGACAACAGCAGTATGATGAAGCCCAAGCCCAAGCCCCAGCCCCAGTTCCCCACTCTCGCTCTTCCGGGAATCCGAAGACATCCTCCAGCAGTGCACAGGCTCAGACCGGAAACAGTGGAACCAACCCAGCGAACCGCCGGGACCGTGAACGTGACCGGGATCCCGAGAGGCATTCTACCACCGACCGTGAGCGTCGCTCCCACTACGGTAGCGGCGGTAGCAGACGATGAGCTCGCTGAGCCCGCTCCCTACTCTCGGCCCGCATCAACGGCACCAACGGCAACAGCAGGTTAGCCCTCACACCACCGTCACCCAGCCATGGCCCAGCATGACCCAGCATAGCCTAGCATAACCATCCATCGTCGCTCGCGTTGCCATCCTCACCACCGCCATCTTGACGGCAAGTACGACTAGACACTTTTCGCCCCCCTCCCCGGAGACTGACCACCACCGACCCACGTTCTGTCAATCCAGCCTGATCTCGCGAGACGAAGATGGTCTCGTGTGAGTGACATGACATCATCCTGCGATCCTGCGTTGCTACCCACAACCCACTTGCTTCCGAGGACCTCTTCCCGCCTCAAGGATACCCACCCTACTGCGCGCTTCCTTTGCTCTGCCTTTTCCGCGATACTTGTTTTCTTGACACTTGGACTTCATTTCCAACGCCTCGCCTTTTTGCATCGCCATCACCCCCGGACAGACCTGGTACGGGACGCTGGCCATTTACATTTTATCTCTGGAGACCGCAAGGTCTGTTTGTCTTCCTCGGATGGGCAACTGAGTCCGACCTTCCGCTGCTATCGCTATTGCCACCCGCACTTTCTGTGCTTGCTATCTGGCCTATGCAGGCGGCTCTGCCCTGGACCGGAACCGGAATCGGAGCCAGCATTCCACATCGTCCTCAATCAACTCTCTGCCACGCTTCTCACAACCAGCCAGGACCGGACCACCATGGGAATTTCTACATCAAGGCATATCCCTACTCAGGGAATTTGCCATGTCTGCTCTCCGCAACGATGGCATCCTTGGGACCTTGAATTCGGCGTTCAGGGACAACTTGACGACGTTATTATCTTGTTTTGGACTCTTCTTTCTAATCCATCTCTTTTCTCTCAACTCAAAGTCTCGGGATACCAGCGCAGAGTTCGGCACAATTGTTGCATCTTTTTATACCAGGACCAGGGCTGGATGGGAAAGGACTGCTGGCTTTATAGACCGGGGCGGCCAACGAAAGGCGCCGCCTGTCTATCTCCCTTGCTGTTCGGATCCGGCCAAAACGGACACCATCAAAGTGAGTTGGTCGTCGTTCTTCTGCTTCTGCCGGCGCCATTCCCAGGAGCTCAAGGATCTCGTTTGCGTTTGGTTTCTTCTCGGTCGGGCTTCGTGGTTATCATCATCATAATAGGTAAGGCCGAGATCCGGACAGCAAGGTGAGTAGAACACCCCCCCGATCTTGTGTATATAACAATTGACCGCTTTGCAAAGGACTGCTTCACTTGTTTGCTCACATCCACCAGCCTTGCCACCTGGAGCTGACCCCGTGGACCCAACCTCAAGTGTCCTCTTGTCTACCATTGCGACTTATGACAACACTTACCCTTTCCACTCGCGCATGATTTCTAACAGCCAGCTTCAGCATCTCCCAGACTAGACCGGCCGGCCCGGACTGGATTGGACTGGACCGACCAAGGAACCTGGAGCCCGGACCCGGACCCCAAACTTCTCCGCGGGAAGGACATAGGCAACGACTCTCCCCGGACTCAACCTGACTGGCTTGGCATTGTCCGTCAGGTGGACCCAAATCTGGACCTTCAACAACAGCCGCCCACCTAATCCTAACTGGTGACAAGGACTGGCCAACTCTTGCCTGGACCGCAACGCTGGCCGACCCTGAAAAGGGTCTCCAGCCAAGGACACTTTTCTTGGTTATTCAGCCTGGCTGTGGCACTTTGCCCTTCCCAGTCTGACTCCAGGCCACCCGATCTCATCTGAGATTTGAAGACTCAAACAAACACCAGGATTGGTAAGTTAAACCGGACCATATCTCCCGCCTAGAACAAAGAACTCGGACCACCACCACCCGCTTGGAGACCCCAGTAACTTCTTTGCGGGACCTCCCCGAAGCTGGTGATGATTTCTTGCTCCGTTCACTCGGTTTGCAATACCTCATCGTCCAAGACAAACTATACCAGGCCCTCTCACACTCGGAGCAACATAGCTACTGGCTTCCACTTTCCGTCTCCACACTACAGGCCGCATTCCGCACCTTCCATTGGCGAGTGATCCTGTCGACATTGAGGAATCTGGCCTGAAGGCTTTGGAATCCGGGACTGGATCATCCCGGCTTGAGACTTCTGCTGCGCTACCATGGAGATAAACTGTTCCCATACAAGGCTCTCGAAAGAAGGAATAGGACGAAAAGGACCAAGGCACGTGGGCACAACAGGACCACTGGACCATCTCCTGGCATGGGGCCTTGAGGACCTCTTGACTCGGACTTGCTAAATACCAGAATGTGCGGCAGCACACCATTCAGCTGGCTTTCCGATGGACCTTGATGCAGGCTCCGGACCTCACTGGGACTCTTTGACTACTTCTCCGGACCGCTCTGGGAGTGGCTTGACTACATCTCCTCCGGACTTCGCCTTGCCCTAGACCTGGCCTGATAAGGGTGGCAGGACTGCTGCTCTGTGGCGCCTCATCCGAAGCGAACTTAACACAAGTTCGGCACCGCTGTAAGTGGCCTGCTTTTGCTCACCCTTGATCCTATAACGCCCTTGTCGATCGTCGACTGCCGTCCTGTCGGTTTGTGCCGATGAAGTCCCTGCCGTTGACCATGTCTCTTTGAGGTCACGGGTTGATATATGATCATGCTGTGTCGAAGGAAGTGACGCTAACATGATGATGCCCTATCTAGCTGTCAAGTTTCGAAGTGTCTGGTCGGTGGATTTTATTCGGGGTCCCTCCCCTAAATTTTCTTCGTTCTATTACGAAAAGCCTTTGGTTGGTGGCCGTGTCATGGCAAGTTCTCTTTAGTCTGTGGTCATAGTAGGAATCTCGTCGGGGTTTCTTTCCTTTTTGCTTGTATTTTTATGTTTCTGGTTGTTTTACTAGGTTATGATGATTATCGTTGTTTCTACCGCTGGACTTAAGTTCTCTGTCGCAGGTATTGGACGGTCCACTATTTATCGTTGTTCTTGTCGTTTAATGTTTTTTGGGGGCGATGGAGGAGCTCGACTGGCATGGTCTGCCTGCATCATGGATAAACGAGTCACATCTCTTCACCATGCAATCAACCACGCGTCTCCTTAAGCCGTGCAGACTGAGTGCAAGTCTGACCTGCTGCCATGACTGCCTTGGCTAGGTACCTACCCCCTTTACCACCAGGTAGGTATGTACCGGGCTCTGGGCTCTACACTCATGCCTCTTGTTTCCTTAATTGGGCTAAGCCGATTGGCCTCATCCCTAGCAATGTCAACGTATCGTTATGCCTTTCCCTCGCTCGAACTTGTGGGTAGGTTCCATTCACTACTTGCCTCACCCTCTAGGCCGTCGACCAGGACAATTCCTGTCTTTTCGCTTGCCCGCCCCTCCCAGAGTCCCACCATTCTTGACGACCCTCCTGCCTATCGAAGCCTGACCGTATCCCCCTGGGTTTGTCTTGACACTGGATCGCAGAGGCAACCCCGTTCCCACGCCCCCGATGGCCGGATATACGGCGGGGGATATGGAGGAAGCATCCCCATGTCGTGCCGGAAGGTATGCCATTGTGTCGGTCCGGCCAGGCCAAAGTGGATCAGTGCGTCATTTGTCTTTTTTCTTTTTTTCTTCCTCCTCCCTGGTTCTGTATCCAGGCGAGTTGATGTCGCCAATGTGGAGCCCTTGATGAGGAACTCGAGATCCACAGCCGCCTAGGTAGACGATGATATCCCTCGCCTGAGCCTGAAATAGACATCAGCCCATGATCCACGACGTATCAACCCAGGGGCCTTTGTCTTGACTTTGTCCTGGTCGGAATATATGACTGAGATTCCGATGGCGGAGTCCTTACTAGCTCTTTTGTAGCGATATCAAGCGATACTTTCCGTCTAGCTGAAAGAACAAATGGTGTCCGCTGATGGAGGGCAAGACGTGGACCAAAAAGTCGCAACGGCGCGGCCGGGGGTGGGAAGGCCGCAATCGACGCGTCCCCGCAGTCGCGAGGTAGCCCAGCGTGACCCCATGGAGGGGATTATGGCATGTACTTTACTTTTTTGTGCTTGATTTTATTTTCTACGTTTTGAAGATGACTGAAGAGTTGTCACCTGTGAGCATCAAGTACCGTGTGCTTCATGCACACTGCAGGTACTACTAATCATATAAGACTGTGTCTCCTTGGAGCTGGCCAGCCTGATCTGCGTGTCGCACCGGGCCGGCGGCCGCGGGGAAAGGAAATGATGAGAAAAACCCCCCCCCCC
>PYSP01000100.1:64178-112847 GCA_003049395.1 Pseudohalonectria lignicola
CCCCCCCCCCCCCCCCCAAAAAAAAAAAAACGCAGTAAGCCCCGTTGTCAACGTTGGTCTGCAACAAAAATAGAAGTAGGGGTTGGAGTTACTTGCAAGCTTCGGCATCGCCTTTACGCGAATCCCCCATCGCCTTCCAAGGCACTCCAAAGGAGAGTTTGGCCCTGGCCCGTAGGGAACTACCTCGCGAGGATCGCCATGAGCACCGGCCGAAAGCCGCAGACAGAAGGTCCTCAAGACAACATTTCCTGCTTCAACACAACACTTCCTGGAAGAAGAAGCTCGACGCCATCGTAAAGCCGTCTCGCTGGCGAAGCAGACAAATAAGACAAAACATCCTTCAGTAGAAAACGCGTCCTGCCTCCCCTCCTCCTCTTTCCAAACCCCGCTCGCTGACGAATCGCTCACAGCCGCTGGCTCTTGTCCTCGGGCCTCGGCTCGCCGCCGTGCGTAGGCGGGAAATGAGGAGAAACAAGCAGAAATCGTCCCATTCACGGTGGCCTTCGCCCCCCACTTTTGCCGTTTGTGGGAAGCGGGGGCGCCCAACCCCTCTTGGGGCTGGGTACGGATCCGTACGGAGCAATTTACCAGCGAGTTCCAAAGGCTCCACTTGTCCGGGTTTCCGGCTTCGGAATTCCCATTGTTCAACAGGGTCTGGGATACGGCCAGGGATGGATAGGAGCCTTCGGATACACCACCGACAACTTCCTCCATCCCGGGCAGTGCTGACGCCGCCCAACAAAAGTGTCTCACACCTGGAGAGTCGTTCCGCATCAACAACATGGCGGCAATTGTTTGCATCTGGGACTAGAGCTGTGATTACAAGTAGGCCGGGAGCTCCCATCAGTAGTAGCGGTGCGCCGGTTTAGTGCCAGGGCTTATGGATACTAGGTTCAACTTAGTGCGTTCAGCCCCTGTCCGCTTCACCTCCTCCTTCACATTGGCGTTGTGGATTTGCTGTTCGATTGCACAACAGGTCGAACTTGATTGCTCAGGAAGGGGACTCGGGCAGTCAGTAGAAAGGGAGGTAGGTGCCTATGGTCCGGCCAGTGCGTCGTTCAGTTTTGGTCGGTGAGGCTGGTCTTGTTCAGCTTGGCGTCGGGGCTGGTCGTCGTTGGAGCGTGCGTAGAGCCAGCCACCTGCCGCTGCGGCTCGATTTCACTAAGTGGCCAGGCGGACAGTTTTGGGATGCGGGGTGCAGCCGTCTAGGCGGGACATTTTTGGCGACAACCCGCGCTAAGATGTATTCGCCGTGAGCATTGGGCAATGTCCAGAAGTGATCACTTCAACTTGAAACCCAGGGATGGAACGTCTGAGCAAAAACGCTCCTTAAGGGCCGTTGGGACTGCCTAAGAGGCGTTTGGGTCATCGAAGAGCGTAGCAATACGCTCTTCAAGGGTGTAGACGTCAGGTGAAAGCTGTCAACTCACCGAAGATGATGCCTTTCTTGTCCAAGTCCTCATGGAACAGCTCCAAGACGCCAATGTCGTTTTGCTTGAGCCGGAAGCGGCTTCCGATGCGTTGCGAGAAGGAAGTGTTTGGTACTGCTTGGCGTAGTGTCGCGAAGGTGGCTCCCTTACGTGGTTCGGATCTTGCTTTTCTGGCTTACATATGGGGTGGATTTTGCTGTCGGCCATGTGCTGTTCGAAGGGAAGGTGGCATGGTGTCATAGATTTCTCAGTCTTGGCTGTCCTCAAGATCTAGCGGAGCTCGGCCATAAGGTTTGGGGCATGGTCCCTCCCGTTCACGGCTGCATGACAAAGCTTCTACTTCTCCCGCGTCGTTTCCCCTCCCGGTGTCGGCGCCGCCACGCTACCCGGCCCCGGGCTTCAACCGCCGTACCCTCTCGTAGACCCCCCGGCTTGGCGAAGCTATCGAGCTTATTAGATCGAAGCCTGACGACGTGACGATTCGGAGGGATGTTTTCCGCGATTAAGGAGCTTGGGCTGAGAAACGGACGGAGGAGCTTCGTATTGGTCGGTTGCTATTGCGGTCATGGAACTCGCTGTTGACGCCTGACAACCGTGTGCACTATGTTGCGTCGGCATGAAGGCAGAGGTGCCTTGATACGCACCTCGCGGGAAAGACGTCCAGATGGGGTTGTTCGGTATCGTTACGCTGTCAATCTCCACCCCTGAGGGCCGCGGGTGAATAGGGGTGGGCTCCCGTTGTGTACTCGGGCCAGATTTAGCTGGCGGGCAGACAGTCGGCTAAGGACCTTCGAAAATAAAGCTGTACTTGCAGAGCATCCTCCCAAGCCACCCTGTACTGGCTTAGGTGGCAATGAATTGGGAGTATCCCCGAGCCTGTTAAGCCTGTCGTCTATTCATTGCTAGAGCCGTCAACCGGCTGGAAATCCTGTCCTCATCTCGGACACTAGCGTGAGATCCCTCGCCACGGCTAAGTTACTAGTCTTTGTGGCGACGCGTTCATCCTCCCATGACTTCTCCGGGGATATGTCTTCATCAATGAGTTTCCCCGAGAAGCCCAGCTCACGGAACAGCCTGATGACGTCTCCAACCAGGTCAGGGTCCTCCCCATCATCTTCATGGTGCGACATGCGTAGAAGGATGGGAACTGCTGGAAGTCCCGTGTTGAAAGCATGGAAACTAGAGCGCGGAAGTACCGCATTCCCTCTGTCCGCTTCGACAAACGATCGTTGTTCAGTCTCGACTCCTGAGCGTGCCTCATGGAAGCGTTCAGCACAGAGTGGTAGTAGGACAGCCAGTCACGGAAAGGTCCACGGTCGTTGCCCTCGAGCTCACCTGTTTGCTCGTGGGTGACAAGAGGCCAGATGCACTCTCCGACGGTGAGCCACTCGCTCGGACCCGTTTTATTGAACTCCCAGCCCCGACCTCGACGAGTGAGTCAAGCTCGTCAAGACAGAGCCGTGGCATTTGCGCTGCGATCACCCCAAGTTGGCGCATGATCTGGAGACGGTCAGACAGCTCAAGGGGTTGCTTATCGCTAAAAGGGGTAAGGGTCCTGCCCGCCTTCGCCCGGCGAAAGACAGCTGTGATCCCAGTGACCCAGACTTTGATGACAGGAGCCGTACTCATCAGAATATAGGTGGCTCCAACTTGGTTATTCCAACAAAGAACTGCACATTGGAAAACCTTAAGCCACCATACGGACGTTGAGTGGACTCGATCGTCTCGAGGTGAGCAAGCAAGCCCTGTTGTGTAGTGATAATCCATAGGCGAAAACTTTGGCTACTGGCATGCTATATCGCGACTTGATGTGGTTGAGCGTGGCAGCCTCCGGCCTCGCTTCTGGGAAGTTCGGACCTGTACGCTCCAATGAAGGCATCGCCCAGCCGAGACACGGGGACCGGGGCCGTCGAGGCCGGACTTGCAACTCCCGAAAATGGCTTCTTTGGTGGCTATGGCTTTTATGTTAATCTGAGGATCCAGTTTGGGAGCCAGTGTAGTCTTACTGGCTTGGACTCGAACCTGCTCGACGTCAGGCGCCCATCTGGGCAGTCAGATTATGAGCCATGTCAATATACCAGAGCCCCAATGGCAGGACTCCGTAGGGAGTCTCAGCTGAGTGGCTTAGGCACAGTCCCCATTTGAAGACGTGCCGTCAACTGTGGCGGGAGGGCCTGTGGTGGTAGGGTCTGTGGCGGTGGCGCTCGGTTCTATGGGGCGGCGGCTGGGTGTCAGGTCGGGCTCAAGCGCAACCCCATCCTGATTGTGCCCAAGACACTCAAAATGGGAAATTCCCGACCTGTCTATCCGTGGGTTGCACCGCTGCAGGTCTTCGTCCTGGTCGCCTCGGATAGCTGAGAGATCGACGATGATGAATATTCTGCCTTTGCTTCCCTGCTGCTGCTACTTCCTTTGTCTGCTGTGATGCTCTCTTTCCTCGTTGTGGAACCACTTGGACAAAATTGAAAATCGGGCCCATGAGCGGCCGACGTTCCACCAACACGCGACGCACACTCTTCTGTAGGTATACGGATGTCCATATCAAAAATGTTTGCTCACCGCCTGACCTGGTGAAGTCACTTATATACAGTGCTACAGAGTTACTCGCACCCATTCTTTCGCTAACTGATAGCGCTCAATCTCGCTAATCGGTCAACATGGCTAGGGGACCGGAGCCCCTGATGAGCCCAATGTAACCACTGAAACAATAGCGGTCCTGAGAACAGTAGGAAGAAGACTTCGTACTGTAATATGCCGGTCTAAATCTAAAGCGGTGAGCAAATACTTTGGGTAGCTTTTGGTAGGGTCCTCCGTACAGGGGAAGCGCACAGGATTGTCAAACCAGCGGGCGAAAAGCCTGTTCCCGCCCTGGCTGAATGCGCTCCAGCTGCAGGAAGCGGGTGGTCACAGGAACTAGGGGTAGCATTTGGGAAACCGACGGGCAAATGTTGACAGCTTGTATGGACTGGCCGACTAACAAA
Source organism: Pseudohalonectria lignicola (assembly GCA_003049395.1). Lineage (NCBI taxonomy): Eukaryota > Fungi > Ascomycota > Sordariomycetes > Magnaporthales > Ophioceraceae > Pseudohalonectria > Pseudohalonectria lignicola. Next base: position 68,590 of record PYSP01000100.1, read on the forward strand.
GGGTTACAATGATGATGTAAGGGTCGAGAGTCGAGACTCGATAAATTGACGCCCGAGACTTAGTTGTAGCCATGCGCAAGCGATAATCGGCTTGTCGACAATAAACATGCTGGCCGTTGAGTACACACTCTTCACAGGCCTCTTTTCCGGGTTGTTTTTGCGCACGACATTGCAGACAAAATGCCGCTGGGACGGGAACACGACGAATAATTACCCACAACGGAACGTTGGCAATTGGCTCTGTGATATTAGTAAGTTGTTAGTGCGCGAGAGGTGGACATCTGACGCTTGACAAGAGTCGTGGGCGTTACGACGGGAGCTGGCAGTGCGGCGAGCTCAATGGGATCAATCAGTGGAACTCAGGACACGGAACATCTCTAGCGGCCGGCCACCTGTTGCTGGCGAGTTGACTCTCGGGTCTGCCTTGATAACAGGGCGTGGATTTGACCACAGAATGAGTGGATCTAGAGGTATCGTCAAAAATAGAATCCAATTGAGACGCATACTGCGGTAGATACCTACAGGCACGTATCCCTCGGCATAATAGTCCGTATGTGAGTGAGATGCGAAACAGACGAAGAGCGATGAAAATGACGGGGCCTTATCAACAGCTGCATTTCCTAGGTTACAAGCCCATTGTGATGTCGTATAGGGATCCTATCCCCCTGGCTGGCAGGGCCTACCGCGCAGTATTTTCTCTTTGCTTTTCATGGAATCAATCCCACTTCCCCACGAGACTGACGCGCACAAGCCTTTATTGGGAGTTTGGGACAGGGGCTGAAGACGCTACCATGTCCTCTCGCCGCCCTCACCAACAGCTTCTAATATCCACTACCTCTGTCCAACACTAACCTAAGGGTGAGGTGACAATGACCTACCCCTCCAACACATTGCTTCGGTCCTGTCACCCACTCAGACCAGACACTTTCCCCCACCTCAGCACACCGACATCCCGACAGCCAAACCGCGGCCGCATGCTTTTGTACGAACACCGAGTGCTTAGGGACACGGCACGCACGCCAAATCGCACACACTGTTCGGTCGGAGCAAGGAAAGTTTGCCCGCCAGGAGGCCATAAAGATCCCGACCTCGAGTATCACGCACGTGGTTGACTCGCTATCTCTAAATTCCTTCAGTCCAATCGCGATCAAGCTTGAGCAGCCTAATGAAACCGAGTAATCCGTCCGGCGAAAAATCCTACCACAGACTGCATATGCCCCGCCATTTAGCCCTCTGTCCACCGCCCTGAGCTCAAAATTTGGGAGGAACATAATTCCTCAGGTACCCCATTCAGGTGGGAGAAAATAAGCTGGGTTGGTTGCTGCTTGATGACACAAGAAGGAATCGCCGCAAAATACGAAAAGCCCAATTTTTTAGTCAAGCCTTGCCCTGTCCCTTTCACATTCTGCCGCCGCCCACCACCACACACCTCTCAACGACCACCTGCCTTTTGCGACCTGCGTCCAGACAGTGCAGACAGTGCAGGTTTTCAGTCCCTATTTTATTTTCACGGACCACGAAACACGGCCCACGCCGCTCGAAAGGCAATCGACACTAGCTGCTTGCTGCTCACTGCCATCCGCCGTCCATCTCCGGACTTTCTGCTTTGTTTTCCTTGCTGGAATCGGCATTCACTCCGCCATCCCCCCCTCCTTTATCATTCCCTTTCTCATTGCGCAAACGCTCTATTGCCTTTATATCTGCTCGATGATGGATCCGGCTTCGGTTCGGAACTGCGTGCTCGCAACTCTCGACTCGACCGCCGAGGTTCGGAAGAGGGGAGAGCTAGAGCTGAAGCAGGTACGTTTTCCTTCTACCTGCCCATGCAGCTCCGACGTCATGATGCTGGTTGAAGCAACTCGGTGCAAGGAGCTCGATGCAAGCAGCCTGGTGCTATCTCCGGCATGCATGCGTGCGACCTCGAGATATGATGTGACATGTCTTGGATGAGGCCTCGCTCTCCTCCCCTTCCCCACTCTCGCTGCCCTGAAAACTAAATATCAAATGCCACTCATTCTCTAGGCCGAACTGCAACCGGGATTCATTGACTGTCTTGTCAACATCCTCGAGACGGACCAGGCTCATAATGTCCGCTTGGGAAGTATGGCCGCCAAAACGTTGTCCCCTTCAGCCTCCTGCGAAATCCATGGCGCTTGATGTGCGTGAACCAACGATCTGACTGGATCTTCCACCTTCCCTCCTCTAGCTGTCATCTACCTTAAGAACCGTGTCCACCGCGCATGGTCCCCAGAGCACCATGTCGACAACGAGCCCACGATCCCGGAAGACGAGAAGACACGGTTCAAGGAACGACTCCTGCCCCTGATTACCACGTCCCATGGCGTGGTTCGCCAGAACCTCCTCCCCGTCCTCCAGAGGATCCTGCACTGGGATTTCCCGGACAAGTGGCCCTCGTACATGGACTACACGGTCGAGCTGCTCCGCACGAACGACAAGGATAAGGTCCTGACCGGGCTCGAGTGTCTCCTCGCCATCTGCCGTGCCTATCGGTTCAAGTCGAATGAGGGGGAGAACAAGTTGCACCTCGCGAGCATTATCGAGGGCAGCTTCCCGCGACTGCTGGAGATCTGCAGGGAGCTTGTCGTACAGGAGAGCGATGATGCAGGGGAGATGCTCCATATCGCACTTAAGGCCTACAAGCACGCGACTTTCGTATGTTATCTTCCTTATCCCGCCCTACAAGTGTTCACTTGTGCCCTTGCCATCTCGTACCCTTGTGCCAACGCTCGACATGAAACCAGCTCGACCTTGTGGGTCTCCTCGCCCAGCAAGACACGAACATGGCTTGGTGCGACATCTTCCTGCGAACAGTTGCGAGACCGGTGCCCCCAACAGCAATGCCTGAGGACGAAACGGATCGAGAAATGCACCATTGGTGGAAGGCGAAGAAGTGGGCATACTACAACCTCAACCGCTTATACCAGAGGTGAGCACCTAGCACCATCTTCACAAGTACAATGTACAATGTCGAAATCACCCCCCTGGCCATCAGTCGTGTTGTCTGCGATGAACGTAGCAGGCGATCCCTACTAGCCTCGGCATTCCATTACCCCACACATCCTTGCTAACATACTCATGAAATACGGCAGGCATGGCAACCCCGAAGCAATCGGCAAGGATTTGCCCGCCCAGATGGCCTTTGCCAACGAGTTCCTTAACACGATTGCGCCCGCGATCCTCAAGCACTACCTCGCCGAGATTGAGAAATGGGTCGCCAAGACGTCCTGGCTAAGCCGGCCGTGCCTGGCGTACATCATCGTCTTCCTGGACGAGTGCATCCGGCCGAAGGAGATGTGGGCGCTGCTGAAGCCAGACCTGAATAACCTCATCCAGCACTTCATCTTCCCGGTGATGTGCCTCAGCGAGGACGACGTGGACAACTTCGAAGACCAACCCGAGGAGTATTTGCACAGAAAGCTGAACTTCTACGAGGAGGTCTCTGCGCCGGACGTTGCTGCGACGAACTTCCTAGTCAACCTGACAAAGGCGAGGAGGAAACAGACCTTCGAGGTGCTTCAGTTCATCAACGCGGTTGTCACAGAGTATGAGTCGGCAGAAGCAGACAAGAAGAATCACGTGGCCAAGGAAGGCGCTCTGCGCATGATTGGGACACTTGCGCCCGTTATCCTGGGCAAGAAGAGCCCCATCGCGGACCAAGTCGAATACTTCATCGTTAGATACGTCTTCCCAGACTTCACCAGCCCACAGGGGTTCCTCCGAGCACGCGCGTGCGACACAATCGAGAAGTTCGAGTTGCTCAACTTCAAGGACCAGAACAACCTGCTTACCATCTACCGGCACATCCTTGAGTGCATGGCCGATCCGGCCCTGCCAGTCCGAGTCACGGCCGCGCTGGCCCTCCAGCCCCTGATCAGGCACGACATCATTCGCAGGAGCATGCAGCAGAGCATCCCGACCATCATGCAGCAGCTGCTCAAGTTGGCAAACGAGGCCGATATCGACGCCTTGGCTAACGTGATGGAGGACTTCGTCGAGGTGTTTGCCAAGGAGCTGACGCCTTTCGCCGTCGCCCTCAGCCAGCAGTTGAGGGACACGTACATTCGCATTGTGCGCGAGCTGCTCGAGAAGACGGGCACCAGGGACGAGGACGGAGAGTACGCCGAGTTCCTGGACGACAAGAGCATCACGGCGCTGGGCGTCCTCCAGACGATCGGGACGCTCATCCTGACGCTTGAGAGCACGCCCGAAGTGCTCCAGGCCATCGAGGCAGTCCTGATGCCCGTGATCGAGATCACTTTGGAGAACAAGCTGTACGACCTATACAACGAGGTGTTCGAGATCATAGACAGCTGCACCTTCGCGGCGAAGTCGATCTCGCCCATCATGTGGCAGGCGTTTGAGCTGCTCCACAAGACGTTCAAGGCCGGCGCGGAGCTGTACCTGGAGGACATGCTCCCGGCCCTGGACAACTTCGTGCAGTTCGGCGTCCCCCGCCTCGTCCAGCAACCAGAGTACACACATGCACTGTATGACATGGTCAAGGTCATGTTCGAGCTGGCTAAGGTCGGGGGTGTCGATAGGATCTGCGCTTGCAAGCTCGCCGAGGCGATGATGCTCAGCCTGCGTGGGGGCCACATAGACAACTATATCGAGGGCTTCGTCACCATGTCGATGAACCTGATCACCACGCAGGACCTCAAGATCAAGTCCCTGAAGATCCACCTGATGGAGATGGTCATCAACGCCATCTACTACAACCCCCTCATCACCCTGCAGGTCCTCGAGGCCAAGGCCTGGACTAACAAGTTCTTCAGCCTTTGGTTCAGCAGTATGGACCACTTTACACGCGTCCATGACAAGAAGCTCTGCATCGTCGCCATCGTTGCACTTTTGGGCCTCAACCCTGACCAGATCCCGGCAAGCGTGTCCGTTGGTTGGCCCCGGCTACTTCAGGGCATCACCGTCCTGTTCCGGAGTCTGCCACAGGCGGAGAAGAGTAAGCATTTTTCTTTTGTCTTGGCGAGGAGAGTCCCACCCATCAGCTAGCTGATTGTGGTCGACGGTCGACACCAAGAGAGGACCCAGTACTGACTGTGATGCCCTTGCGCCCCCATTGTTAGACCGTGCGGAGGCAATCAAGGACGACTTCGCCCTCGAACCTAATACGTATGACTACGAGGATGACGAAGAGTGGGACGAGGATGACACCAACTGGAACGCCGATGAAGGGGCAGAGGAGGACCACAGCGATGCCAAGGACGAGAGCACTGCCTACTTGGAGTTCCTCAACGAGGAGGTGAGAAACTGAAAGAGGAAAACACCCACATATTCACTCACTTCCGATGTCAATGGGCCAGTGCACCGCTAACAGGCACATGCTCGAATCTCTTGCAGGCTCAGAAGTTTGGCACCCTTTCGGCGACCGGCCAAGAATCAGAAGATGACCTCGGCGAGCACTCCCTCCTACTCGAGACCCCCTTGGAGAAGGTCGAACCGTATGGGCTCTTCCGAGCAGCCTTATTGCGTAAGGTCCCTCCTCCTTTCTGTCTCGAACATGTATGATGTACTGACACCCCTCCCCGTTTATAGGACTGCAGCAAGAACAGCCACAGTTTTACGCGTCCATGGCCAGCCACCTATCTACAGAGGAGCAGGCCGTCGTTCAGGCGGCAGTCAACCAGGCCGAGTCCATCATCCTCATGCAGCAGCAGCAGGCGGCCATGACCGCCCCGGGCGCCACTAATGGCGGCGCTAGCTAGTAGCAGGCGATTTTCAGTGACTTGAGGGTTCTCATCAAACACCCACCCCGGTGGACGGTTGACCCTGCGCCTTGCTGCCTACTCCTGCGCCCTCTCCCGCAAATTTTGCGGTTCGATCCTTCCCCAGGCCCCATCCACCCTCCACGCCCCCCGTCACCATTCCCAAGCCGCGATGCCCCTCTACGCCGAGGCTCCAATGCCCTCAACCCAAACAGATCATGTATATCGCCCGGACAAAGGTCTTCGCAGCCATATAACAAACGCCCCCGATACATCATGTCTTCGATATTTGGTCAGCAATCGGTTCCCTAACGAAGGCCCTCTTGTACCGAGCGGAGCTTTGATACAGAAGAGAGTTGAGATACGAGGACGGGCTGGACTGGATTAGGTAGGTAGGTTACTTGCATACGTTGATACGAGAAGAAAAGGACACAGGATGAGAACAAGGAGAAAAAGAAATGAAGATATAATCCAAAAGCCAAACCTGTGTTCTCTTCCTAGCTGGCGGCGTAATTATCTTTTTTGGGGGTTTCAATTTCTTTTATAAATCTCGCGATCTTTGTCTCCTTCGCCCCGTCTTCCTGCTGAGGTCCCCGGCTGCTGATGCCTCCCCCGGCCTTACGTGGTGGTGGGTAGAATGGGCCACATGTTTTGCCCTTTCCCCTATTCCAAACCAAGAAATATAAAGGTCTCAATATCTTGTTGTTGTTTTTCATTCGGGGTCTCCATACTTTTGCATGCTTTCTCTTCGGTTGATTGATACCAGAACATCACGGATTGCTTCCAATCGGGTTGGGAGTTTTCCCATTCTTCTGCTCCTTCCATATCACGCCTCTCCACTGCAGAGCCACGTTTGTTGAAACCACTTTCTCCCTTTTCATAGGTGCCATGATTTCGAGGCCGAGATACCCTTATCCTTCACGCTCTCTTCATTGCTCTTGTTCATTTTGTGAGGTGAAAGGATACTCGTCCCAGAAGGGAGAAGTATAGACAACGCTGGCTTGTCCCGATCCCCTAGCAGGCTCGCGAGCATTGGGGGTAAAATGCCAGTTCGATATTTTAGTGCCTACGAATTCACCCCTCTACCTACCCCGGTATCTACCTATCAGGCTTACCTTTCTGTGCCGTTGATCTGGCGGCTTGACGCGCAGTTTTTAGAACATTTCATCACAGGTTTACTCGAGCATCTAGCTAAACGGACGCTTCATGGCTGGCTGCCCGGAGATGCTGGCTTCAGGTCATGGGCTGGCTGCAGATGCCCTTCCCTCCCTGAAACGTGTGTGTGCAGAGAGGATGAAACCGTAAGGGCCTCTTGGTTGTCCATGCCAACTTGTGAATAGCTAGAACACAGTTGTTTGTGAATCTTCTGGATGAGAGCCCTGCCATGAAGTTGTCGAAGCACTCGGGATGCTGATGAAGGAGATGGCATTGCGCTTACACACATCTGAGAAGACCTGCATGTGTGGTAAGGAGGGTGGCAGGGGTGAGAGAAAGAACCAGCCCGGAGCATCTTCCCCAAAGGCCTTACGACACTAACCGTTGAAACTAGTCACGTATCTTCCATACAGACGGACACAAGCTTGTTGACAAGCCACCGCAGAGTGTAAAATATATGTTGGTACACTAGACGACGGAACTGAGCATGGGATTTCACGATTGCTTGACGTATCCCGGCTGTCGCTGTGGTTCAAACGGGGCCGCATATCCGGCGTGATGACGAAGGACTGGGGGAGTCGAGAAGATACACCGCCTGGAATCGAGTCCCCACCAAGAACAGTTCATTCCGTGGGTATGGATACCACCCGACGTGGCCATGGTCAATCTGGCGGTGGCACAGGGTGGATAAGCGTGATTTCCTTTCCCAAGTCAGGCGGAAGACTGCGGGGGCCAGGGCGTCTCTCAAATTTCACCAGCATCGAAAGAGCCACACCTTGCCCACCTCCACGAGCGGTGAGGTTGAAGAACATCCAGAACAACGAACACCGTCTGGCCTGGGCCTGTGTCTTTGTGCTGGGTCACCCCCACAAAGTTGGACGGGTGCCTCCTCCCAGATGCTTAAGCGATGGGCTTGTTGCTCATTCTGGTGGGATTTGAAAGGTCCGGAAAAGGCTTGGGAAGAGCCCTCGATGAAGGGTCCCCCCGTCCGCCCCTCACCTCCTCTTCCACCTTCGACGCACTCGGTATGGCCGCTAGGGGTCTTGTGGACCATGAGGAGAGACACCCAGCCGAAATACGGGAAGCAACACCAAAAACAGGACGAAACGAAGGACAAGAGGACCCTGCGGATTGATTCGAACCAGGAAAAGGCGGGGAGGGGGCCACCGGCTAAATTCCCATTGGCTGGCAGATTTGAGTGCCACTTTCTGCATCACGATCCCGATCTCCAAAAAATAAAACAATAATAAGAATCTCCAATAATTCGCCTGTCAAGACCTCCCCGGGACCGCTGCTTCACCCCCAAAACCCCACGCGCCGCGTGTGTGAAAAGATCGTCCGGTTGGTTACGTTTTTGGTGAAGATGATCTATTTATTGGCAATGACAACATTTGGACACATGACCTTTTCTATTTGATGATTCGGTGCATGTTTGCGGGGAAGGTAGAGGGATTGGGGACCGCAAGAGCGCGGGCAGATTTCACAAGTCGACGCATCACGGCCTTACCCCAATGCCTCCAGGACGCAGCCGGCTAGGTAGGTAGCTACTAAGGCAAAGGCAGTAGGTGTGCTCTGAAAAACCCCCAAGGCGCCGGAAGCGCGGCTTACACTTGGTGAGGCATAGAGGTAGATGTTGGAGGCTGATCAGTGGCAACATCTTTTTTTTTTTTTTTTTTTGCGGCTTCCCTTGGTCCTCCCCTATTTGGCTTGGGAATAACACAAGGGATAGAGGGGATGTGGCTAGCTGCCGTGCTTGGCACCTTGCTCGGATTTGCGCCTAGGCAGGGCCTAGCACTAGGTAACCCAGCCATACTGCCGTGCCACGCTCCATTGCCTCCAAGTTGCCAATTTGCCCAGCAAGTGAACAACAGAGATCTGATATGGGATGGCCCAATTCTTTCGTCGGCAGGGAAGGGAAGCCGTAATCTGCACGAAAAGCAAATCTCACTGCATCTTATCGAGTTGGCAGGGGGTGAGGGTCGGAAAGTGTCAGCATGTCGCAAGTTCCGCCTTTGGCGGGCCGTCCCCGCGCTTTGGCGTTGGGAAGTGGAAGGGGCAAGGTAGTCGCTGATCTGATGGTCTCGGAAACGTCGAGCGGGATGGGAATTCTAAACCTTTCGATAATTTTTCATCCTCAAACAGCTTGGAGGGGTTCGCAGGGCGACGTTTCAGCGCTCCGTTCCACGCGGATGCCGTAGATCAAACCCGAAAAAAGGCCACGTTTATTCTCGTCGATCTGCGCTCTTCAGCCCAACCTAGGGAAGAGCCTAGAGTTGGATTGGGAGACCCTGATTTTGGACAACTGGGCGGAAGCTGCGCTACCCCTTTTCTCTTTACTGGCCATCCCCCGATGGCGGTCATTCGTAATGTAGTCTTGGGCTGCTTAATCTCACCCATCTCAGCTCTACTTGTGTCGTACACTGCCCCGGGTGCAACAAATGCGGTGCCATGCGAGTATCTCGTTCTCACGGCAGCAGCCTGTGGCTGGCTGACAGGTTCAGGGTTGGGATCCAGAAGAGGCCACACCATCGGACAGACCGTAGAAAGTATCTTTTCATCAACCAAGAAATCTCAACATAGTGTCCTTTATTACTAGCTCAGCGATCAGTCACATATGGGAAGACGGTTGTTCGCCTGGCGAGTCGGTTCCACGGCCTGCTAACAAATACATGTAACGTGAAAGACTTGGGGTGAATGCTTATGGCCGTTGGTCAAAGGTGCAAGGGACAGAAACCTTGTTGCACTCTCAGGACGGTGTGGTCCGTACAATAGTATAAACTTACCTCCACTTCCGGGTTGGAGGATGTTCCAGAGCACGTACTTGAGAAGTTGAGGGAATGCTCACGGAATTGGAACTCCCATCTTGCCCTTGCCTTGGCTCCCTTGGCTGTCATCCTCCCATCTAACCCCAATCAGACCCTACCTAAGGACCCCGAAAGGGCCAGCTGGCACCACTCACTGGGCAAGGAGAACGCCCGACCCCAAACGGCACCGCCGACAGCCGCAATTGGTGGTGTCTTCTACAGTGCTACCTTACCCCAGTGACCCCCTTTCCCCTCTCGAACTGGGGTTTGCACCTTCGCTGGGCCTCCCTGCTCTTCTTGCAGCGGACCCGCAGCTGTCTGGGCCTCCATTTTCAACGAGCCCTCTAACAAACAGTCGCGTGGCACGCCTGTGCAGGTACCCTTGCCGCGAGGGTCCCAACCTAGCAGAACTTCACAAGCCAAGGACTTTTTTGGGGGGGATTATTTTTTTGGATCCTATGCGCCCCGTTTGTCGGGTGGACTTCGCACGAGTGAGAAAAGAACCCAGCAGATAACCTGGCTACCGCGGAACGGCAAAGACGACGAAACAAACAACCGCTGCTCAATGGCCGCTGTACCCTTTCTTTTCTTTTATTTGTATCGGAAGGCAGCGCCGGAAGCCATCAAATTAACAGCCCAAAACACTGGGGACCCGTCTTGCTACGTAGCACTTATTACACTCACGCCTTTAGTTCCAGACTTCTTATTACTCGTGCGACTGCCTCTTTGAACTCTGAATCCTTCCTGGTTGGCGAGGTTGCGACTTCTGGTACAGTCAGTCCCCATCCAGCGATCGGCCGGTCTTTGTCTGCGGCCTTCCCTCTTCACTCTGTCTTCACTCTTCACAAGTCTCAGAGTCCAGACTCGTGCCTCCATGGTCGAAATCTCCGCCTGCTTGTAATTCGCTAACGTCGGATAGGCCTTGCTATCGACCTTGACAACGGGCATCGAGCATCTAAGATACCTAGTAAAGTACGTTAGGTGGTGAGCAACATGTACGTGGCTGACTTGGACACCCACCACAAGCCTCGCAGCTCCCTGCCTTGCCTTATTTCGCTCCGTCCCCTCTGCAAACCCTGAATCATCCACCGCACTAGCACGACAATCACATGCCTGCGATTTGGTACCTGAACATCTCGTCTGCGCAACCTCCCATCTTGCTTTCGTGAGCTGGAAGGTTTCTAATTCAAATTTCCCATTCGCGCAGAGTCTGATAAAGCGAACAAGAGCAAATTTCCTAAGGCAGGGGTGCCAACGAGTCCAACGAGTCAAGACAACGGCAGCCTTTTGAGAGAGCAACTTTGCACGCAGTCTCCACTTTTGCTGGCGGGCGCTCAACCATCAACGTCATTGCCAGCGGCTTCCCCTGACCCACCCGGAAGTTCAATAGGCTGCCTAGCAGTAGGTACACGGTAACTGGTAGAGGTTGCCGACTTCAGCACAAGCACAAGACGAATACTTGCTACCTTACTGCCGATTTCTGCCGAAGGAGCGCCCCAGACCAGTTTCCGCAATCAACAGCTCGTTTCTGCCTGCAGACGCGCAAGAAGAAGAAGAAGAAGAAGAGTTGCCCTGCTAGAGTCGCAGGCTTCCGCTGGGTACCTGCCTACCTCCCTACTTATTGTCCATCATTGGAAACAGCAAAGCAGGACGACGAGGAGCATCGCAGCAGAACCTCAATCACCACGAAAATCAAACGAAAATCTGATATCGAACCCGTTTGCGAAATCTTTTGCCGGGTCCCGCCTCGATCTTCCAACTCACCCGACTTTCTCACAGCACAACCCCGGTCGTCCGGTCCTCCTGCCTCCCTGGCCTGTCAACGGTCGATGTGCCTTCATCTCCAAGACCGCGTAAATGCTCGCCGTGCAACGACACCCGACAATGACGAGGCTGCCATCCGACTCGTTCTTGCCTTGTGGCGGCGCCCTGGATGACACGCAGCTCTCGTTCTCTAGCTTGAGGAGCGACTCCTCGTTTGTCATTTCCCCGCTATCGCTGCCACGAGGGTCGGCCCAATACATCGATGGTCACGCGACAGCACCTCGAATTTCGCCTCCATCGTCCGGACCGGCGCTGGCGCCAGCAATCAGCTCATCTAGACCAACACGAGCATCAGCATCTCTTCTCCACGCAAACTCTGCTGCTCTTACAAATGGTACAGGCCACTCTTGGAACAGCACAAGGAACAACAATAGCAACATCTACTCCCCATCGGGCTCACTCAGGGGTATGCCCAGAGAGGCTCAACACCCTGGGTTCGTCTCTCCTCGCCTCGCACCCACATCGACCCAGCTGCACCACCAGATCCAGCAGGAGCAGCGTCGACAGCAGCAACAACGCTCCGCCAGCCTGTCACCCACCAGGAGAGCCGCTTGTCTGACGGGCCCATCTTTGGCCAGGGCACGCTCCGCAGTAGCGTCTCCATCTCGAGAGCCTCAGGCGAGTTGCATGCCGCCGCTCGACGCAAGCCTCGGTGTCAACACCACCCCTGGAACCGCGTATCCTGCCGGTAATGATGCGCTAGCCGCCTCTGCCCCGGCATCTGGATCATTCAACCTGCAGTCGCCGGTGCTCCAGTCACGATCAGTCTCGATTGATTCCGCCGGCGCCAGTATTCCGTCGGTCTATGCCCAGCGGATCACGCTGCTAGAGAAGCAAAACAGCCTTGTGCGGCAGGCTTGGGAGGACGAGCGCAGACACCTGGAGGCGAACCGTAAGAGGGCCGAGGAGGTCTACCAAGAAGAACGCGCCCTCATGGATCTGGAGCGCGACCAATGGGAAGCCGACCGTGGGGCGATGATGGCCGAAATTGGTCGGCTGCGGGAGGCCGTCAGGACCCTGAGAGTCGGCGGCCGGTTCCACCAGGTCGGAAGTATACCTGAGGAAGAGGGTCTCCAGGGGGCATCCCTGCGGGGCGGAGGCGACAACGGGCAGTCCTCAAGGAGTGGGCGGACGTCGTCTGTCTCGTCTCAGCAAGGAATGTCCCAGCAAGGACAGACGTCCCAGCAATCCCAGCAGTTCCGCCAATTCCAGCAAGCTCGCCCGAGCCAGGAGCCTCAAAGTGCCGCATTCCAGTCGGAGCAACCACATGCTTCAATTTCATCATCAAAACAACTGGAGTCTTCGCCCTTCAATCCTCTCTCTCAACAGTCTGACCCTCTGCCGTCACAATCTGAGTCCCTCATACAGCAACAGGAGCAGGAACAAGTCGCCAGCTCCAGCTCATCGGTACAGCCCGACACAATGCCACCCAACGACGACTCACCAGTCCCCATCATTGATGTGCAGGACATCCACCCCGAGTTGGAAGGGATCCCCCTCAAGAAGACTACAGTTGAGAAGCCGACCTTCACAGACGGCGAGACGAAAAGTCCCAGCCATTGCGGTTCGAGGTCACCCTCAGCAATGACCTCGCCGCCGCTCAACCCCTCCACGGCGCCGGACGTATCCCTCCCGGGCGTCCAGGTGCGGAAGCCGAGTGAGCAGACGCTCCAGGTGCTCGCAGCACCGGAGACGGAGCGGCTGACCATGCACGCTGGCCACACGCCTTCGCACTCGCTCTCAGTTCTGCCTTCGGCCGCCGCCACGGTCGCTCCCACTACTGCTAGCAGCAGCGGGGAGGTGACGCCGACGACGGTGAGCCATGCCGACGCGGGGATTCTGAGTGACGGTGGTGGTGACCTTCAGAGTGGCGAACAGAGCGAGGGTCTGCTCGAGCCCCCCGCCACCGGGGCAGGCACGCTCCTCGACCCTCCTGAGGAGGACCGCCCCTTGCGCGGCCCGCTCATGATTCGCAACCAGCCGGCCAACGACGAGATCTTCCTTAGGCGGCTGTCGGAGAAGCTCGAAGACGTCAAGAATGGCGAGGACGCTGTCCCAGCCGTCCTCAGGGACTCGCCCGGCGAGGGCCCGTCCACCGTTGACGGCACTACCGACGCTGGGGCCCCTCCTGCTGGGGCCCCACCGGCAGAGAATCAAGAGTCGAGCAACGACGACTCCAGGCGCTCCTCTCACGGGTCTAGCAGGAGTGACGATCGGGGCCTGGACATCCCACTTAGGATCAGGAAGACGAGTAACTTTGGGGCGCCGCTTGGGGAGATGAGGAATATGGCTCACTAGAGGGGTGCCGCCCCCCCTGAAGCTGAGAGCAGGTCCAAGTTTGGGTCTGGGTCTGGGTCTGGGTCTGAGTCTGGCAGTAGACCATCTGACCAGCAGAGAGCCTCGTCTTCTTCTAATGAACACGAAACGGATGGTGCTGCCGACGATTACGCCGGTGATTGCGAGGATAATGATGATGGCGAGTCCACACCGAGGGCGTCGGAACAGGCTGAGCCTGCTCGGCCTGCACCCGCGGGCCGTCTTCCTTATGACGCGGATTTGGCGCTGGAGCTCAAGATAACCAGCAATTTCGGCATGCCGTTTGGTCATCCTCCTCGCTGAAGCCTGACGGCCTCCACGCCAGTGGATTCGCCAGCCGAGATGTTCAATAAGGGGTCGACCTGCTTTGCCACCGACTCCGTTCCCCGACTTCTCGATTAGCAAGCTTATTTTTCTACATACATTCGATGTCGAGGATTTGGTCCCCGTCGCTTCTTTTTGTTCTCCTTTTTTTGTTCTTTTTCTTGCTCCCCACACCCCAGGCATCTTTTCTCACCTGGATCGCACTTGTCACCATATTTCTCCTTGCGTTACAACGGCTATGATATCACTATACCCCTTTTTAGTTGACTCTACGACAACTTTGTATGACCCACGAGACAGCGCTGGTCCTTTCAGTGGAACGCTGCACCACATTTCCTTTGTTAATTCAGTTAGTATTCCCAGCAGACCTTGAGGCCGCACAGTCCTGGCTCATCGTCGCGGTTTTGTTCTTTGACTTCACGATACAACACATTGCCGTTATCACAAGGGGCATATTCAGCATCACAGCACAGAATATACTAATGCACGGAACTGGGAAAACATCGGGGCTGGGTCACAGAAAAGCAAAGAGTCGAAAGATTGACCCACAACCACCGAGTTCGGGACTTGGGCTGGCAACTTATCCTTTTTTTTCCTCCTCTCTTCTTTAGGGCGGTATTTCACACAAAGATCGTATGGGACTGGGTCGGGCTCTTTCTTCTCGACAAATTGTTCAAGTCCCCTTTCCCTGCTGGGTTATGTCACGAATCGTCCAGGCAGAAGGGGGCTTTGTCACTTTGATGATCCGGTGTTTTACGGGACAGACGGGAGGGAATGGACAGGAAGGGTTGGTATTGGGCTGGCAGGGGATGGGATAAAAAAAGATTGAAATACCCCAGGAAGAGAAATATCTTTACTCTATCACATCATCCCATTGTTTTTGGTTCTCTATTACCCATTTCTTCACCTCACCTGCTTTTTCACTTCCCGACTAATGCGGTCGGGATTCGCTTCGCCTCGGCAGGTGGCAGGAGTGAGCGGAGCAGAGCGGCATGGAATGCTATACCCATGCCTGTCCCCTGGTCGTCATCGTTTTATTGTTGAGCCCTCATTCTGAGAGCGCGGGGGGTTCGGTACTAGGCAGCAGTCTTTTCTTCCAATCCTTATAGGCTCTTATCCTATGGGACAAGGGATGGCATCTTCTCTTCCCTCTTCCATTCCGGAAGCATGTCTACGATTTACGTATTCCCCAACGTTAAAAAGCTTCGCTCAAGAGAACGAGGGGCATCACATAGACACGTTTCTCTCGTCTCTCGTTTCCGACTCCTCGTCGGCTAAACGTCTCCGTCTCCCTCCTAGAGACATGGCTGCTGGTGGCCACGACCCCAATTTGGGTCTTGACAGCTCTCAGTGTTCCGGCCTGAGGTCATTGACCCTGAGGATCCTTCAAAAGACTATCTTCGTTCTTGGGACAGCGAAATATTAGCGGTAAGGGGTGATGGATGATGGGAAGTCTAGGAACAGTCTAGAGTGAGGTGATAAACGGCCTTAGAGTCGAGACTCGACAGACACAAGGCTAAGAGCCATCCTGGCTGGCCTCTCTGACGGGCAGTGCGTCTCGCGACTCGCTCGGCAATGCCACCCTCACGGCCGGGCGAGCGGCATGGAGTGTGTCGGGAGGCGTGCGATTTTGTCACCACCTGCTGCATGTGAGCAGCTCCGTGGGCTAGACACGTGTTTAGGACGCGTCTTTCCCAATGTTCCCGCCTCTGTTTGGTCAGGCTCGCCTTTCGGACTCTTCGGTGGGGATCTCCGGGAAGACCCCCCTTCTCCTTGCCAACGGGTCCTGCAGTCTCCTTTCTGTGCGGCGGCCATGCCATGACAGGAGCCGGTCCCGAGCCGGTCCCGTGCTTCGGCCACACCCACAGACACACACACACACACACACACACACACACACACACACACACACACACACACACACACACACACACACACACAGGACCAAAGAGAACCTCGGCCCGAAGGGGGAGGCTTGCGGTGATTCTCACATCGGTCCCGGCCCGGGCTGGGCTGCCCCGCTTGCGGGTGTGCGGGCTCGGCGTCTGGTTTCACTATTTGGGCCCTCGGGTGTGTGATAAGCACCAGAGTTCTCGGATCGGCCGAGACAAAAAAGGAAACGGAGCGTCGCTTACTTTATTGGGTGTGCCTTTCTACTCGCAAGCTCGGTCCCGACTAATTATCTTACAGTAGCCCTACATCAGTTGAACCCACTCCTCACGTCCCCGATACCATTCCCATTCGTGCCTGGGCTGAGGACCCTCGCTTCCCGAGACAGCCGCGGTTGTAAAGCCGGAGGCGCATGCAGAAAAGGTTTTTGAGAATCTTGAGGCGACTCGCGACCCAAGCGCTCGTGTCACTGTCCTCGCCCCATCGCGAAAGGCCACGACAAATTTTGTAGGCGCGCCTGCCACCTCCCTGGACAAGCCCCGGTGGAGATGAAGAAAGAAGCACATAGCGGACGGATGGGAAGAAGAGATGGTGTCGGCCTTTTTTTCGGGCGCGGGCTTGGAACTCTATGGTTCCGACGGCGTCGAGGGAGGGAAGATATCTATCCGCATTCTAGGGGGGACGGCTATCTGGTCTGGCCTCTGTGGGCAGCGCGTCCGAGGGAAATAAGGGGAGGGATGGATGCAGGTAGGTAGCTGCCAGGCCTGGGCCGAGCGTGGCGGGCTGTTGCCGATCGGACCGGCCAATAGTGCCCGGCGCAGGGTGTGCGCGAAATGTGTTTCTTTTTTCGTAATATTTTTTTCAAGGCCATCTCCCTATCCGACCAGCGCCGGCACCCGTACCGCGTCCGTCCCTCCCCTGACCCCCGCCGGCCCGAGTGAGCCTCCCCAACGACTCGACAAGGGTCGGAAGGTGCTAAAGGTGCAGCAGATCTGCCTGGGACGAGGGGTGGGGAAATCGTCCGGTCTCCCAGCTCTCCGTTCCCTGCTCCGGTTCCTGGAACCACACTGCAGCGCAAGCGCAGTCCCGCTTCTCGATCCGATCACTCCAGCCTAGCCCTGAAGTACGATGGCAAATTGCGGATGGTGGGGGGGGGACCGATTGTTCACCGCTCTTGTGAGTCCAGAGGGCTTGGGCTCCTTGTCTGAGGGGATGCTGAGGAGCTGAGCATGCATTCGGCGAGTGGTCTTCTCTGGCCCAACCGCCTAATGGGCTTGTTGTTTTTGAGATCGAATGATGGTCAATGGCCAAGGTCTGTGCCAACTAACACCCCAAGTTTCTCCGCTCTTAGGTCTCTCCTCGGGTCGGGTACTAGCAAGCCATGGAGGATGGATGCGGGTGGCGAACAGTGGTATGTGGCAACCGTTCTTTCTGGGTCGTACTTTGTCTTGCTCGAAGAATTTCCCCTGGATGGAACGGACTGTCGATGACAGCTCATTATGTATCTAACGGGAAAGGGGGTGGTCTAGGATTGGCGTGTACACGGAAGGGAGTCGACCAGCTCAGCGGCATGGCTTGATGACGGGACCATGTCCCAACAGCACAAGCTGATAACTTCGGAGGAGCCCTCTTCATCCGTTGGCGCTTCCTCGAGGTCCCTCCAGCGCCCCAAGTGCCAGGAGGTTGAGAACCGCGCCCGAACCCGACGGATTGCACATCCACCGTCCATTGCCCCTGCGATAACCTCCCCCAGTATCGTCGCAGCCGCGTGGGCACGCCCCTCTGTTCCGCGGGAGGGATGACTGCGAAGATTCAAGGCCATGCCGCCCCGCAGTTCTGGGTGGAGAGGGCTGGCTTGTGCAGCTGGAGCTTTCAAGGGGTAGTGCAGAGGGTATTTGACTTGCTTGGAACGTTTTGAGGCAGGCCTCTCTATCTCTGTCTCAATCTTATGTACTACCCTCGGCCCGGTTCGAGGTCCCGAAAGGTACTTCTCTTGTAACGTAACTAATGCGTCTGATTCCCCAGCCGCTGACTTCTGCGATTCATCCGCTGTCGAGTATGACCGAGTAAGCTCGTAGGTACACGAGATGGCCGCAAGCGCCGGCCCGGCACTGAAGCCGAGTGAGCGTCTAGACCTCCGGTACCCCCAGGGGCTCATTCCAACCAGCAGCCCTTCTACGGTCCTTATATCTTCATTCTCGGCATCTCGCCCTGCCCGGAGTTGCTAGCCTTTGCCACGGCCGTTTCCTCCTCTCGCCTCAGAACTTCCAAACCACTGCTCCGGGAGTAACGTGCCCTTGTTGGGGCAAATGGCCGCACTCCGTGGTGAGGGCCGACGGGGTAGTGTTATCCTTGATGTTACCATCTTGCCTGGCAGAGAAGGGGCGCTTGCCTCCCGCCGACCACTTCAACGGTGCTTACCCTCCCCGGTATGGTAGCTTCACCCAGCAGATTGTCAGTTACTGTGAGCATCTAGGCGGCATCCCCATCGCCCGCCTTGCTCACCATTCCCCATTGCAGCAAGCGGGTCGCTTATAAATTTAAGTTTACGCTATCGGGGGCAAGCGCACTTTCGCCCTGTTGACGGGCTGTCAAGGTGTTTCCATGTTGTAGGTAAATATACAAAGTTACACAAAATTGGAGTACATCCATTGAATTGGATTACTTGAACCATGAGCTTAAGAGGGGGGGGGGCGGACTTGGGGTAAGGCATCAAGCGGCATTGCGTGGCGGTCTCGTATGGCGATAGTGTCGTCTTGAGGGGGGCTTTTGGGGAGCTGCGGGTTTCTCTGAAAGGGGAAGTTCTCTGCAAAGGAAGGGTGCTTGGACAATCTCGACGGCTCGAGCTCGACAACGTAGTCAATCTCACCGGGGGGGGGGGCTACTTCTCGTCTCGGATTGGACGGCACGGTGACGGAGGCTTGCGGGAGAGTCGGGTCTAGAGTGTGCTAGCGAGGAGAGCTGGACGTGCTTCTGCATTAGTATAGTATGGGCAAGGGAGAGTATTGCTGACTAGCTGATATGATCAATACATGATCAATGATATCACAGACTTGGAAGAGAAAAGTTGGCAGCAGAAGCAAAGACATCCCAGCCGCATGTGCAGTAGCGTGACGAAAAAGAAAGTACGGCCGAGACTCTCTGGCTGGCAAGCAAGTAGTCGGAGCTTCCGGCGATCAAGAAATGAGAAGAGATGGAGGAGGGGGGTCTACCCTTTTCTCGCCAGGCCCGTCTCCCGTTGCCGTTGTGGGGTCTCCGGGCCCAAGTCACCGTCAGTGACCAGTCGCCAGTGCACACAGCCTGCTCACTGCTGCAGCCTGCATCCATGGGCTGCAGGGAGCCGAAGCCAAGGCAATTCAATTGGGGGAGTCTGTCTGGGATGCCGCATTCCTCATCCAGAGACAGTTTAGCGGGGGACGGAGCCCGGTGGTCTCTCCCCCATGGCCAGGGCTCAGGCTCTCAGCAGCGAGGCATGCACCCTAACGACACAGTGCGGATCACGAAACATGAAGGTTGGCCCCTTTGGTCCCTAGGGCCCAGGTAGGGACCCTGGCGGCCCCTGGCCAAGTTGCTGATTGGGCATTGACGTACGGCGGGTCAAGGCGGTCAAGTGTGACCAACTTGGCCTACCTGCGTTATTATGGTAAAGCTCGACCCAGAGAACCGGTAGCGAATAGATGGTTGCTTGGTGGATGCAGCATTACGGAACCGTGAGGTATTTTAGTGACCAATGGAAAATCCGAAATAGCTCACCCACATACGCCCGGCTTTACAGGCTTTGCAGGTAGTCGAGCGACTCACAATTCACGATGAAGGACAACAATCCACATTCGCATTGTCCACTTCGAAATTTATTGAGTAGGTCGAGTTGAGTCGAGTCGAGTCGAGTCGGGTTGCGACTTGCGTCGAGTGTACGGGCCCGCCGACTAACATACGGCTGTACCTGCTAACCTGGTTTGTACTGCGTACCTAGGTAAGGAGGGTGGGAAACTTGGCAGGCAAGGGATTGTGTCTGATTGCGTGGGCTGTCGTATCCACAGCCAAGCTAGGCACCCACTCTCACCCGGGGCAGACCTCAGCAGGCTCTGCTTGCGCAGATGCCCATTCTTGCTTCTACGCCGTACGCATACATAGCGTACCTACATACCTACCTACCTAGTCATCCACCCAGCAGTAAGACCAGCAAGTACCTAGCAGGAGCCAGATGCCGCCGTGGAATCTCAATTGCCCCATCACACCTCCCTTGCCAGCGGGCATCATGCCAGGGGCCTCCCCTTGATCTTTGAGAACACATCGCGGGATAGGACAGGCCTACCTTTCCCTGCCTGTGAATTATGGGATGTTTCCCAGATCAAGTCATCGAAGATCACTTTCATTGCGGCCATGGCTGGTAAGGCTGAAGAACGAAGACTTTGATGTCGATACTACGTCGGTAGGTAGTTACGTAGTACGTAGTACAGATTAGTATTTTTTTTTTTGTTCACGCTAAGGTTTGTTCCCCACATCCTCCGCAACCCCTAGTAACTTCACAAGCACAAAACGGGAAGTTACTGCGGTTGGGAGCTGGGGAGCTGGAGTCTTGGTCACTTTCATTCGTCCATTTCCAATAGTTTCCAGGCTAGGAGCTCGGACTTTCCTTATCCTCTATCGATTGACGTATCAATCGACTCTGCTCGGGAGTCGTTGACTACGTAGCACGTACTATTGAATATAAACTCTCCTCTCTAATATTGGGGGGTGGTGGCTGGGTTGTCCCGTTGGCGTGATGGTACGGATGGGCATTGGGCTGTCGCAGGCAAGGGAGACTGGGAGTCTGGCCACAGGCCAAGTTTGAGAATTCCTAACTCTTCGCCTCTGAGAGTCGGCGAGATCGTGGACCTCCACGCTGCTGCGAATCCTACGATGCACTGGAAAGTGGAGAACTTGGTGTTTCCACACTGAAGACTACCTACCATCGATCGATCAGAAATGTGGCAGGTCGAGTGCCGAGCCCACCAAACATCTACCAGTACGTACTACGATAACTCAACAAAAGTGACAATGATTGAGGTGCTAATAGACTACGAATGTGTGTTAGCGGTCTTCCTAATGTGAGTCTTTAAGAATAACACAACACGGTTGGGCGGTTTGAGAGGCCATGCCATAATAATGTTAAATGCCAACTAGACTAGCACTGGGTAGTCTAGTAATAGGCTCAAGTTCTAGGCCTGGGAAAGAGGGAAGCACCTCTGAACCTCTGAAATAGTGGTAGCTGGTAAACCGCCTGGGTACCTACCTGGGCGCCCACCTGCTACTACATGATCCCTAAATTTGATCTGCCTGACAACCTCCTAGCCGCGGCTTGGCGGCCAAGCCACGAAAGCCGCGCTAATCCATTTGCGGATATCAGATGGCGGAAACGAGACACACTCGCACGCTGACCTTCCGTGCTCTAGGAATGCTATGGCGCCTCGGTTCTCCACGCTCCCATCAGGATGGGATTCAGTGGATGGAAGTTCCAAGTTTGGCTTGGGAGAAACTTGGCACCCAAGTGGGAGGAACACTCTAGAGGGTGTGCTTCATCCTGCTCAGTGCTCAGTACTCAGTGCTCGCTCCTCAGGGGGGAAACACAAGATGGAGCACCAGCCCTGTGCCAACCGTTCACCCCCGAGGAGACCCTTCGAATAGGAGAGTCTACCTGACCGAAACATTTCATTCTCTTGTTGAGGGTAGCTCAGGAACAACCGCCAGTCTGCCAGTCTGCCTTCGTAGTGTTAGCAGTCAGTAATAAGGCGCTGTTAACTGACCACAACCTTGCCAAACTTTGGGTGCAAATCGCGGACAATACGTTCCTGTTTCAAACTTCCCCGTGGAGTTGGTTTCACTAGCAAGATCTCGAGCTATTCCCCCTCATCCGCTCTGGAAAACACCAGCTGTTCATCCAACCAACCAAAGCACTTGAGGCTTTCAGTTGTGTTGCCGGTTGCAATCCGCTTAAAGCTTTGCTTACGCTCTCCGCAGGGACGTTAATTTGGCTAATAGATCCCGCTTTATATTGGTGTTTGTGAACTTGATCTCCGTGGCACGGAATTGGAACTGGCGCACGGTAAGTTTGTTCCTGGCTGTCACTGTCTCTCAGAGTCCCAGAAGCCACTGGCTGGTGGCGGATCCACGGGGCGCCAGAGGCTGGGGCTGCTCCACAACTTGCCACACGACAGCCGTGAGGCCAGTCACTGCTATTAACACTTAAATTTAGACCTGGTGCTCTTTTAAAGGACTGCCTGGGAAAACCCCTGTCTCCCTGTCCGGCTTGTTATCATTGCCATCGGCGCAGACGCAAGGTTGACAACGGCCCTTTGATCTTCTATCAGCCTTCTAATCCATATCGGTTTCCTGTAGCAAAGATTATACGAAGAACACCCTGCCATGCACCATAGTTTCTGGTCTCCAACGAGCAGTACGGGAAGGACTCCTGCGACGGCATCCCCCTCTGCTACCACTCCTGCCACCAGTCCTACAACTAGTCCTGCCACCGCTGGCGTCTGCAGTGGCAAAGCTGAATCCCCCTCTACTAGACCAAACGACAGCCCGCGTGGGAGGCCACGTGAGAGGCCATCCGGTAGCCCATCTGGTTGGCAATCTGGGAGCACGTCTGAAGGTGGTCCGTCAAAAGACTTACACCATGGAGGTACGCGGATGGGTCATCCAAGCCCCCAAAGAGCAGGATACTTTCCCCAGGGTTCTGCGGAACGAGCCATCATGTCTTGTATACGCGTGTCGAGAATCTCCAAGAGACGTCGATACGGAGTTACCTCAGGGCATCGTCGAGCTTCGAAGTCCTCGCAGGCACCGGTGTCGCGGTTGCGTGTCTGGGTAGAGCCGAAACCTCCCCTAGCACCTGTCTCTCAAGCCTGGGAGTCCTGATCCCGAGGTCGACCGGGCCGCCCGCTACCCGTGCACCTGCGCCGCCTCCACGGGCAAAGGCGCCCGGGCCCCTCCTCCTCCCGCCTCCGCCCCCGCCCCCGCCCTCCCCGATGACGGAGCACGCCGCGGCCTTTGCCGACGCCGCCAGCCCGGCGATAACCCGGACGAGTGGGGCGTCGGGCCGGGCGGGAACCTGACCTGGACGGCGGGCGAGACGAGGACGGCCGCTGTTGCCGCTGCTGCTGACTGCCCCCGGCGAGGACGAGTCGGGGGCTGCTGGGCTCCGCGGCGGAAGAACAGCTGCGGCTGTGGTTCATTGAGGACTCACACCAGCCTTGGCTCCGGGAGAGGCATCGGAGGATGAGGCGGCAAGGGCGCTGCTCCAGTTGGAGGCTGCTGGAGGACCTAATGGAGGACAACCACGAACTAACGCTGCCCAAACAAAGCCGTTGAGTTCACCGTTTCCTCTAGCTACAAAAGCCCTTCCTCTCTCCTTCCTTGCCTGTCTTTTGTCGCTGCACTGACTAGCGGCTTGGAATCACCTACCTACCTGCTAATTATGGCCTGTCTATCTCTGGTGGTCTCCCTTCCCCCATCTCTTCTCTTTCCGCCTCCTTCAAGGTTGAGCGGGTCAGCTGGGCACTTAGCTAGCGACTCACTATCTTACTTCTTAAACGGGCGTTGGGGGCCTCCTCGTTTTCATCCCCTTTCCGGCTTGGTAGTTCGCGGGGTTCACAGAACGCTGAATTTTCCGTCGTTCGAAAGTACACCCCCAATATAGCAGATGTGAGACAATCGAAAGACGAAGTTCTTCTCTTGAGTTCTTCATATAGAAATTATCACATTTTCTGACCTTTCTTTCCAAAACTTTGGCGGTGGACCGACTAGCGTTGGCGTCTACTTCTCCAGGTTCCGTTTCGGGTGTGCTTCTTCCCGCTCCTCGACTTGATTGTTTCGACACCATTTCACCTAACTAGGTAAAGTAAGTGGATGAAAGTGAAAAAAGGAACCTACAAATGCTAGCATATTCCACCCCTAAACAGCATCGTCGAATTAACTCGAGAACAGCTAAGGAAAGTCGAAGCAGATAGTATTATGCTTTCCGAGAACTAGATGATCGCGGTTGCCTCTAAAACACCTGCCTACCTACCTTCTTTACTTAATTCTTGGTAAACTTGGAATCTACCAAAACTCGAATCAGATATATATCACCCACCCAAGGAATGTGAGAGGAGAGATTGAGCGGTGATATTGTGAGCTTATCACACCTGCACAAGGTATTAGCCAAGGGAAAAGACCAGAAGGTAAGGAGTACCTTAGGTACCCAGGTACGTCCCGTAAATTCCCAAGTTGCGGGTTATTTTACTCACCATTTATTCATCCTTTCTATCCTTTCTCTTATTATTATTTTTCGTGTATTTTTCCTTCTTGTATTTTGGGATGGGAAATCTCCAGCGCCATGTCCAACCACAGGGAAACACAAAATCCGGGGACCCCGTATTGCTTGCGAGTCTATCATGGATCCCTTTAGTACTCTGCCGTGCGCCCAACCACCAGCACCGACAAGCTGCAACACACAGCAGTGCTCCCATCGGCTGTCGTGCAACTGATACACAATGGCGGCGGCAGTCCTGAGTTTTTGGTTATCATGTATGACAGCGGGGAAGGGAATCGGGATATGCAGTGTTCCCTTCCCCAAAACCCCAAAACCTCAATGCTAGCAATCAAGCACCCTTGCCCCCGGTCAGGATATGAAGTCAAGAGGTGCCCTCCAAGTTCATCACAGCTGCTGTGAGGTCGACGACCAAAAAATATAGATAGGCTGGTGAATCGTATGCTACTGTTAGGCATGCGCAAATAGGGTGATCGCCACAATAAATAAAGCTAGGTAGTCGTTAGCTCGTCACTGAGCTTCGTCTTATCCTTGCAAAGGAAGGGGGAGAAGGCGAGAATAGCTTGCGCTCTAAACGGCCACCACGCAATCCCACGATCGAGTCCGTCCTTGGGGGACGACAACACAACAAAGGATGTTCCAGGTGCTACCCGACTTACATAGGTAGGTAGACTGATAAGCCGAGAAGGTACATAGGTAAGCGACGAAAGTCTGGACGTCGATGCCAGCTTTTCGGGTCAACCGCGTCTTCTATGGAATATCCCCGGCCCGATCAATATGTCCATCTTCGGCAGTAAGTCCTCAGCTTGGTAGGTTGCTGGGTCATATAAGGTAATGATAGGTACGTACCTACGAGATGAAAAATCACACACACACACGCACACACCGAATGTTATTCCCTCTCCCCATGCGAGCGGTAGCAGCAATGGTAGCGGTCATGTTGTGTAATGATGAAGAAGAAGAAAAGTCTTTCAAATTCGTATCTTGAACAGGCCAAGTCCTGGCTGCTGCTCTCAGGTTTCCCTCCAACACGGTTAAACCCCTTCGTTAAGTGTTCTCCATGCTCTAAATGGGAACCCCCCCAACCCCCTGAAAACGCCGCCTGTATGTATGGGGAAAAAATAATTTGCTCCTATGGGTTGACCCAACGGACAACAATGATAAAACGCGTATTGTACGGAAAAAGAAGAGGAAAAGTATGTTTTCGGTGTAGGAAAGCAACGAGGATGAATACCAATCAAAATAGTGATTGAGTTCGCGACAGAGATGCGTCGCAGTTCATGGCTGATGGTCCGATTGATGCATGTGCAAGCTGACGGTGGATGTTGATGTTGAGTTTGTGGTGTAAATGATGGTGATGATCGGTAGTGGTGGTGGTGGAAGGTGATGGACAATTGGTGGGGTTGGTGCGAAGGCTCAGTAGCCGGGTTGACCGGGCATCTTGCCCAGTGAATGGCTGCCATGGTTCTGGGGCGGCAGGTGGTTGTGGCAGAAGATCTTCTTGTTGCCAAGTGACGTCTTCTTGGAGGCGTCGATCGTCACCGAGGGGTCGTCGTAGCTCTCGAGCTGGCAACACTCCACGTTCCTCATCCACCGGTTGTTAATGACGGCGTTGATGCCGATACGTTTCGTCGGGTCGGGATTCAGCATCTGCAGCACGATGCGCTTGAGCGCGGGCGGCTTGATGCCGAAGTCGATAGCCGCGACGAAGGGGAAGTCCGTGTCCGTCAGCGCAGGAGACTCGTCGTCGGCGTGCTTGGCATTCCACTTGTTCCAACCTTTGACCAGGGCCGAGTATTGCGGGTTCGAGCCGTCGTCGCGGGCCTCCTTCCACAGGGGCGCGCCGAAGAACAGATTGATAGCGATCACGGCGGCGCCCCACACGTCCAGCCCGCGCGGGTCATAGGGAGTATTCCTGGCCAGCACCTCGGGGGACACGTATGGAATGCTGCCGCACAGGCCCGGGGCGCAGAGACGGATCTCGCCCATGTTCTTGCCGCACTGGCCGCCCGCCTCTCTAAGGCCGGGATGACTGCCGCTGAACACCTCCGACACACCGAAGTCGGTGATCTTCAGTTTGCTATCCTTGGTCACCAGCAGGTTCTCCAGCTTCACGTCGCGGTGCGCGATGCCGTTTGAATGCAGGTAGTTCAGCCCCTGGATCAGCTGCTTGAAGATGCAGAGACGGTCCGTCTGCCGCGCTTCGTCCTTGAGGAACTTCTTCTCCACCAGGCTGTAGAGGTCGCCCTCGGAGCAGTACTCCATCACGTGGTTCCACCTGCCGTGGTCCGTACACAACCGGATCGTCTCGACGATGTTGGGGTGGTGCAGGCTCTTGGCGAGCGTGAACTCCGACTTCACCTTGCTCTCGTAGTCGTGCTTCTTTTCTGTCGACGTCTTGCCACGAAACTCCTTGACCGCATAGAGCTCGTTGGGGCACCCTTTGCGCATCATCAGCGTCACCTTGCAGGTTGCGCCTTTGCCCAGATGCTTGCCGTGGCGCCCGAGGAACTTGTGCTGGTACTCAAACTCGGACTGCAGCTCTGCAATGTCCACCGTGAAGTCGTCCGGCAAGCTCAAGCTCAGCCGTCGCGCCTTCATGCCAGTCCCGGCCTCAGCTGGCATCGCCCACGGTTGCCTCGTAAGCTCCACCAGCGCCTGGTTGGGCAACTGGCCCTGCTGAGGAGGGGGTGAAGCCTGGGAGGGCTGCTTGTTGTTCAAGTCAAAGCTGCTAGCTCTCCTCCGTGGCCTCATCCGCTTAGCCTCGGCCGAGTTCTTGGTGCTGCCATTTCCATTGCTGCTTCCATTGCCAGACGTGACAAAATTGACCGCACGAGATCTCAGGCTCAGTCCGGTCGAGGAACGAACTTTCTTTTTAATCATGCCGAAGTCCGAGTTGTTATTGTCCGTGCTGGCACTGGTTGAAACAGCCGTCGTGGCGGCGCGATCCCGAGCGCTCATCATCTCGAGCGGGGGAGATGGCGGGCTATTGTCGCGGGTCGTCGTCGTGGATCTGTTCATGGACCACCTGCGAGTCATCGGTTGTGCTTGTCCCTGCTGCTGTTGCTGCCGCTGTTGTTGTTGTTGTTGTTGCTGCTGCTGCTGCTGTTGTTGTTGTTGCTGTTGTTGCTGCTGCCTCATGGCCGCATCGGGCAGGTTGATCTCGGAGCCTGCGACGCTGCACGGCTCCGAGATGCCAACAATGGGAGGCCTGTCTGTTGTTGAGTTTTGGCGACGGAAAAAGCTGAATGAGCGTCGGCCGAAGGGAAGAGGATTTCGCGAGTTCCGCCTACTATTTGAGGTCGAGGTCGGTGTGGGAGATGACGGGAGGTCGGTGGCTGATGCAGACGTTGTCAGAGGAGTGGCTGATTGGTCAGCGATGGCGCTCTCGCTTTCTGAGGGAGCAGCAGAGGGTGCCTGCGGAGATCTGGTTGTTGAGGGCGGAGGAGTGGCAGCTGTGTTGAGAATCAACGGGGCTTTGGAAGCGGCGGCGGATTCGGGCCGCAGTGGTGCGAAGGCAGTGGCAGAGTGGTCTGCCGAAGATGACAGCGAGCTTGGGTGAGTATCGTGATTCTGGAGATTGTTGAAGTCCTGAGACTGGCGGCCACTCAGGCTCACGGGCGTGACCGGCTCGTTGGGTATGTCGCTCTCCGACTCATCTCCTTCCTCCAGAATGGGACTAGTTAGCTCGGTCGGGAATTGGCGTGGCGAAGACGACAGGCTGTTGTCGCCGTGGGCTGGAATTGAGTAGCTCGATTGGTATGAGGTGAACGATTTTTCTTGTGCTGCTCCCGGTGGAAAGATCTGGTCAGAATTGATTTCAAATGGTGCAAAAGATCAAGCATATCCCCGCCGGCTTTTAATAATAAAGGGGACATCTATCTGCTTGCTGCTCTTGGGTCTGAAAAGATGTACCTTGCAATCCCATCGCTGATGGTTGGGGGCTGGCTGCCACCGCAGGAGACAATGCCGCCAAGCCTTCCATTCTGTAACTGGGAAAGTGACTTCAACTTGTGGGCAGTTTGGCGGGCCCTTCCCTGTTTGTCTGCCCTTTTTGTTCTGTTGGCGTGCGGGTATCTTCAGTCTTGCGGTGACAGAAACCCGAGAGCCAGACAAGGCAATACGTCAGGGGGTTGCAGGGTACGGGTCAGGCAGGTCCCACGTTTTTGGAGGGGTGCCACACGCTGAAAAATCACTGGCCAGTGCCCACCAATCCGCGGGAACAATCCCAAGGATTACCTGGGTAGGTCGGTATAATCGGAGAACCCCGTGGGATCTCCTGTTGGCTGTGATGTGTGCTTGCGGAAAAGCGCTCTTCCTGAGGACCCGATTGCCAGATGTTGTTTGGAACCAGCAGGCAGGCCGTCTGACCCGACAGCCGATGCTGGTTGGTGACAGGTGTTTGGGGATGTTTGCTTGCCTGCAGAGTGGGCGCCAAGTAAAGCGCAAGAAAAGTCGCAACCTTCCTGAATGCGTAAAAATGAAAGGCAACACCACCAGACCAGAGCCGGTCGGAGTAACCCCTCTCTCAATCCAAACAAATCAGGAAAATTGGCGATCGCTATGTTTGCAGCTCAGGCACTCGTGACAACGCAAGGGACTTAGGGACACACACACCCGAATCTCCCAATAGAAGAGTAGAACAGGGTAGGGGAGGGGAATAAAATATTTAACAATATTACGATGCAGACCTGCAGGTAGGTGGTTGCAGTTCCAGCTGGAGGGAACAGGGCGTGGGTTGCAGGACGGGGGTAGGGCGAGGTGAGGTAACTCGCGGTGGCTCGTGCTGGCTCTTGCTGGCTTGTCGTCGGATGAAGAAATAGATCGATCGAGTTATCGAGCGAGAGGATCCAGGGATGAGTTGATTGACGCGAGAAAGGGGAGAGAGGGAGAGACTCGGCTTCTTTCCTTCAATTCTTATAAAACTCCGACCCTGACTGTTTCGCCTTCTTGGCTCGACTGCGGATCGCGGTGGAAATCGGTTGAGTAAGACCGCTTCGGAGGTCTGTTTCACGCCAAGAGCTGTTCTTATCCCTTCTTCTTTCGGTGAGGCGAAGGCAATCTTGTGTAGCCCTTCTCAGCAGCTTGAGGCATAGGGGCTTTGCCTCCCCTAACTCACTGGTGTCCTGGCAGTGTCCGATGGTCTTGCTTGGAAGAGGGGAAACGGGCAAAGATCTGCGGAAGCAGGTTCAACAGCACCAGTAAGGACGATAGTGGCCGGTGAGGGAATTACAAGTCAGTTGAAGCAAGGGAGTTGCAATGACGAAGCTCGTGCTCAAGAGCCATCTGAATGACGACTACAGAATCTCGATATAGGAATGGAGGAATAAGGAGGTTAGAAGTATCAGTGATAGACTTTTTTTCCTTTTCCTTTTTTTCTTTCTCGCGAGACATTTGCTTTTCTCGGGTGGGAGGGATGTGTGGGTGTTTTAAGATACTCAAGACTCCAAAGAGTCCCTGGAGACGCGAGCCACAGGCCTCGAAACCCCAAACTGGAAACTGGCGCCGGGGGGGGTGGAGGAGGATGTATGGTCGAGGCGGGGCGAGATTGCCTGGGGTGCCAGGGGGTGGGTGTGTACCGTGTAATTGAATTTGTCTGCCTATTTGCCAATTTGGACCTCGTGTAAATGAATCAAATTGGGGGCAGCAAAGTGTGGCCTCTTCTTGGGCTACAGCCTGGAGATTGGAACAAAGATTGGATTTCCGTTTCTCGACGGATCGACTCGTGGGACTGTGGGCAGGCAACCTGAGGCGCTACATCGCAATACCAGGACATTGCAAGGCACCTACCACGTTGAAGACTTCCCAGTCTATCACCTGGTACCGCTATATACCTACTGCCTATGTAGTGTGCAACACAATCCTGTAGGTTCCCTCCAATGCAGCAAGCAATGCCTCAAGGCGAGGACTCAGGGGTGCAGAAATTGCCCTTAGGCACATTGCTACTTGTACATCATCCGTATCCATATTACTCGGAAGGGGCCCCTGAAAGACGATGGGGGTTTGGCAAGTTTGGGTAGACCGAGGGTGGATGAAGCGGTGGCCGTTGACTGGATGGAATTCAAGTGAGGGAGAGACGCATGAATGCACAGCGGGAAAGCGCCTGTCGCCCGTTGGTTCATCCGGGGATATCCTGTACCGAATTATCGAATATCTCACGTTCCCTATGAATACTGGGAAGTACCGCAGTAGACAGTCTTCCGGCGAATTGCGAAATCAATGGACCTCCTGAGGCTGCGGGCCTGTGATTGGCCTATGGTGCAAACTACCTTCCGTTGTGGATACGACCGTCGTTGCAGTGGCCTAGGCTTATCCGTATTCTTATTATTAAACCTCGGACTGGCTGGCCTAGGGCGTGGGATGAGGGAGAAGTCGGGACGAGAGATGCTGAATGACATCTTCCTTGAGGGGTGGTGGGATCGACAATGCCTAGTAGTGACCTACTGACTTCAAGCCAGCAGCGACATAGGGGCAATTGAGACCATAAAAAAGGACACGGTAGTTCCTATCCAATATATACGTCTGCGAGACAGCCTCCAGCATACCACATGCTATCATGGATTAGGCGTGAACAAATAGCTGTCAAGCCAGCTGGCCTGCTTCGGTGGTTCCTGCTGAGGCCATCAGAGACTTTCAAAGAAGTTCGGAAGGACAAGAAACCAACCAAAGACCAAACTAAAATTATAGCCAAAAGCTCCTCGGAGCCTACTGGTTTTTAGCTGTTTGACGCCTAGGTGGATTAAGGAACCAAAATATGTCTGTCCTGTTGCTTTGCATCCGCAAGTCCATTTCCTCATCGTGATGGCACGAGGCTGCGTGCATTGGATAATCTCTACAGCTCGCAGTCTCAGTGGTGCTACAATTTGTTTCAGGCATGGGTTACTTGACAGCTGGCTGACATCCAAAATGAGCGATTTACGCTCTCACATGGTCTCTGCGGCTATCCGACGGAAAACAAACTGGCAACCACAATATAATAACGACCAAGGAGGAGTGCGCATCGATGAGAAAATTGCGGGTTTCACTTGATAGCATCACAGGTACGGAATACCCTGCGGGTGCTTGGATGCTCTGATGGCGCATGCTCCTTGGAGGTAGGTGGGGTTGACCCCTCCAACACCAGTAGCTCCAATAAATGATAGGACTCCCGGGGACGGCGACAAATGGATACATAGCAGGTTGGGGCTTGCCTGAGCGATCTGGAAAGTTCATTGGGTTGCACGGGGTCGAATGTGGGTGGCTTTTTCCTTCTAGAAAACTCTTGAAGGCCGAACCAGGTACAAGCCAGCTATCATGCGAGACCACCACACCTTTTGGCCAAACTCTGCATATCTTATGCGATCGCTAAGAACAACTTGCCTCTGGTTTGACCACCAACTTAACGAGCCTTGGCAGAAGAGGAGGGCACGGACCTCAACGATTGCAACTGCATCAACCCTGCAAATTGTAGCAAACCCCCCAAAGAAACAGGAAGCGGGGTATCGTAATCCGTACTCAAAATACCAAGCCTACCGCAATGCTAACCACTGCGCAGGTAGGAGCATTCCCACCACAGTCCTCTATCCGCACATACTACGTATACATGCCCATGCAGAGGGCCAACAGAGACAAACCTACCTACCTAGTCCATGTCGGCTAACCACCGTCTTGATTGTTATCGACTTGGCCAAGACCCCAAGCTTTCCCAGAGCCGAGGCTGCATCGCGAATCGCACGGGGTACATGCAGCTTACCTGAGAAAGGTATATCTTCAGTCTCCCAACCACCGACTCTCCCGCTACTAGTCTGGTACTAGAACTGAGCTCAGTTTTGGCTGGCAAGTACAAGACTCAGCTCATGTGTCTCTCTTAGTCCTTCGACCCTGTTTTAACCACGCAATCAACCCAAATAATAGCTCCTCGAGTAGGTATACCGGCACCCGTTCAAGCGGAGCCCGTCGGGTGTTTGGCGGTACCAGACTGGCTAGCCATTTGTCTTAGTGCGTTATGCCTTCCGCTCGCCCTTCAGGCGTGTCGGCTGCGATACTCCGACAATGACCGACTACCGCCAACGGTAAAAAAAACAGCCCCCCAAAAAAAGAAACCGGGAAGGAAAAGAATGGAGACCTAAGGGAGGAGCCAGGCATTGAAGGCTTTTGGAGATATGACTGATGCCTACCTAGAGACAATGGTCTTCCCCAGATTCCATGGTTCGTTATCCCGTCACTTAGTACGCAGCAAGGCCAAGTGATTGGTTACATCATTAGTTACCAGTTTCCTACCATGGAACTACATACCTAGGTAGGTATGTAGGTATCCGCTTGGAACCGCTAGACCTCTAGGCCTCTCTTCACAGAAGCCTCAGGGAAACAAGTACACAAAATATACGACAACTAGGTGATTCCCTCCTGGCGAACTCTGCGGCACTGCTTCCATTCTGTGAGACAGAGGGTGCGTGGCTGCTGGCCAGCCAAGCAGCCCGTTACGTGGTTACGCGAGTGAGGCTGTCCCCCATTGCGCGCTCTCTGATGCTCCTCATGATGGAATGGGTCGAACGGCTGCGATCTCGCGCCGCCGCGACCGTCGCACTTCGGCTGGCGCGTCTGCTGGCTTTTTGGTACGTAGTACTCTTCCCCCTAGCAATTTCCCTCTGGATTGATGCGATGCTGAGTTGCCTGGTCGGCCACCTAGGCTAGCGAAGTGGGCCCCACGGGCAATCTTGATCCCTTAGGATAATGACGCCATCCCCATTGCGGGCCGTAAGGTAGGCTATTCCACAGAATCATCAGGGTCCAACTTTCTCCGTTCCCCAACAAATCCTGTCTGCCAACCCGCGAAGATTGATTCAGAGTGGTGTTGCGATTCAGGGAGCGCAGATCGCAGGGAACATGGAAGGCATTTCGATCGCTGATTCGAGCTCGGATTCCACGCCTCCTCCCCGTATATTAGACTTGGCATGCTCGTCTCTTTCCAACCTGTATGACGCGAAGAAGAACAGCCCATGCAGAGGTTAATTGGTGACCCCTCGTCTGGTTGAAAATACTTGATGCAAGTAACGATGGTAGCCCCACTACCATTCCGATCTAATGCGTTGTGTCGATTAAACCTCTCGGCCATCTGATTGGCTCATTGGCTGAACAAGCATCAACCCTCTTTTTTTCGTCATCCGTACAAACGCCATTAAAATTCGGGTTGTTCAATTAGGGATGCTTTTTCTCATTTTCTAAATTGAAGAATATTAGAAAAAGTTATCGCATCGTGAACACTATTAGAATAGAAAAGTTTCTATCAGTCATACAGGAAAGAACAAGGCAGCAGTAATACCGCTTTGCGTTCTGTTGACCGCAAAGCATGAAATCGGGCCCTTTTCGGCTGTTCCATTCTGGAAGTGAACAAATGACGACGAGACACTCTACTGTACCTACCACCTAACCTACGGAGTGTCCGTACACTGGCGACTCTCCATCTCGCATGGGGTCCTCCCTCGCTCGGCGTTGCAACACTCAGATACTGCCGAGATGTCCAACTGCTAAGAAGTGCTCGCGTCGACTGCAACACGGGAGTGACAGGACATAGTGTATACAATGCTCGAACCTGCCGACATAGGTGAAATATTATAGCGACCGTCTCACTAAATGCTCAGTGTGAGATTCACCGGCGGCTTGGCGAAACTGGCTTCGTCAATTTGCCTGCCCGATGGTGGGCTGAAAGCGCCAGGTCCGGCGGCGGCCGGAACGGCGTTGCGGCCCTTCAAGAGGACGATTTCAAAAGTCCGGACGACAAGCAACTATAATAACAAAACCACCGTCGAGCGGTCCACCTAGGTCCGCTCCCGCCAGGCGAGGTCTGCTAGGGCTACTAGGGGATAGCCTACCTACCTTCGGTGTTATAGACATATAGTTATGTGCTTCAAATTATGAAGTCATCTAGAATACGCCTTAGTGGCATTCACTTCATTCGCGGCTAGCTGATTCGTGCTTCGATTCTGCCTCTTGGCTCGGGCAAAGGCAGGAATGGCGACCAGTCCTCAGTCCTCACATCGCACTGCGTGATGCCCATAGAGTAACTGACTGATCGGCCCTCATCACTAGACATGGAGGCAAAGGAAATTGCTGGCGTGGCTTGGCTCGTTGGTTGGCTACTCACATTGGTTGACACTGCTGGTGACCCCCACTTTGCACACGCACCGAACACCGAACCTTCAGGAGAAAGCTGCAACCCCCACTGGCTGGCCGGTTGGTCCTAGCTCCGCTCCCAAGTCCGCTGCTGCAGTCCACGGACAAAGCAGAATGCAATTGTCCTCAGTGCAGTGCTCCTGGGAAAGAGGAAAGTCTAAGGAACGGATATTCTCTGCTAGCTAGCTAGCTACCTACTTGCATGCCTCCGAATTCGTTTCGTGCCCTCGGGACCTCGTCAGCATCACTCTCCAGTAGTCCAGTTCAACCCATTCATGCATGCACAAGGTCTTGTGACCCCCCCTTTCCCGTTCAGCTAATCACACACTAGAAACACAGCGTGCGCCTGCAGAATTAACTGTTTCTTCTCAGGCTGCATCCTCCCCGCGGTACACGAACGCAATCGAGCAACAAACGACTCAACCATGAAAAGCGACTTGGCACTTGGGGGCAAGCAAAGGCAGGTAAAGACAGGCAAGTCCGCCTTCACCCATGGTGGATCGATACAAGACCCGGCACGGGACAACGTCCTGAGCCTGGCCGGACCTTCTGCCGATCGAGAAGACCTTGGCCAAGCCTGTCAAACCCGCCTTGGCTCCCTGATCACCCGTCTGGGCACTGTAGGAAGCCT
The DNA here is from genome assembly GCA_003049395.1 of Pseudohalonectria lignicola. NCBI lineage: Eukaryota > Fungi > Ascomycota > Sordariomycetes > Magnaporthales > Ophioceraceae > Pseudohalonectria > Pseudohalonectria lignicola. The sequence goes on from PYSP01000100.1 coordinate 103,723, forward strand.
ATGGCAGAACCTATAGAGAGGCGAGTCTGCGAGTACCGTAGGCATGCCGCTGGCGACACACTTGCTGTCTGAAACACTTCTGCGATTTCCTTCTTCTCTGTTGCCCTCTCTTCCTTCCGCTCAGGAAAATGAGAGATGTGATCACAAGAGCAAGTGTGTGTCTCCGGGGCTGCTGCCCGGGTTCGAGTTGGAGTAGAGAGAGAGGCACTGAGCCATCCTACCGGACAGTTGACCGGTCGCCGATGATCTCCCTCCGACTTCTCTCTCCTCCTCATCTCTTTCCCCGCAAAAGGATGGAGGAGCAGTCGCTTCGTCGGCTGCAATATGGGGGCATGCGGCCCCGGCCTTGATGGAGGGATGCAGATCGTCCAAACCTGTTCGATGTTGTGGCTGCCTGGGTTGACCAATCTGGCTACAACAAAAGTCTAGTATAGAAGTCCAACGACCAATACGAGTCTTGTTCATCAAAGGGTGTGAGAGTATTACTACCACCAGGGAAGAGGCCATGCATGCAACAAAAGAGGTGAAAATTTTCCTACATCGACTGCAGCCTCTTGCATCGGAATCCGAAATCTCACGCCCAAAGTCTTGGAGTAGCCAACAGCTGAGCCGCAGTATGACAAGCGTCGCGAGGCGAACGAGCAGGCGCTTGCTTGAGAAGTGGCGGTGAGCTTTGTCCCCTGACACCGGCGATTCCTTTGTGATTCCTGACTGGCGGGTGCCTGAGCCGCCATATTGTGCTCTCCTAATTCCAATTGAAAACAAATTCATATTTATTCCCCTCCCCTGAACGGATTAAGCGTTGTACTGCCAGTTCTGCAGGCGCTGGTGGGAAATGTGCATTCCATGTTTGCACCACCAACCAACCACGAACTGCACCACCCAGCGTTCTAATTAGGAATTGAGGGACGGGATCCCACAGGAAGCAGTTTCGAGCGTGGGACAACCCCCCAAGTTCACCTAACGAATAGCGATAGTGTTACAATATGTATGGTAACCCGACCTTCCCCAGAAGAACCAGAAGAAGATGGATGGGGTGTTGATAACGAACCCGATATATGCATAATCCCCACGAGCTCCTCGTGACTTGATGCCGCTTTTGAAATTTGAACGGCATCCTGGTGTCGCACGAGAGCGAGTGTGCGTTCTCCGTAGGTGCGACTGCCTACTCTGGAGGTAACAAACGGAACATTGCCAACATGCACGGTCATATCCCGCGCGGAATTCAAGGACGGGGGCAAGATCGTTTGTTGGTTTCATTGCGCCCTCTGTCACGGCAGATGTGTTTTTCTTTGCACTAGTGTACACATGAAAAGGCCAAGCCTTTGGGGAAATATCAAAGTGGTCCGGAATGCAATGTCCGTCTTATACATACTTGAGCACTTGAGCTGCCTGCGGCACCCTCCCCAGTTTCACGACCATCTTACTTTCCTCATACGTATTTGCCTTCCTCGTCTACCTATATTTACATCCAGTCACAATGCTCTTTCTTGTCCCTCTCGAATGCCGTCCGGGGCGATCCCGCCAGGGAAGCCTAACCAGCAAGGTTTGGCCGATTCTGTGGCGTGTCCAGGGCCTTCGGTCGCTGACCGCTCGCTTCCCACACCAACGCTCTCAGCCGGTCGACCGCCTAACCAAACTGCAGCCGGAATCTGCCTCAACAATTTGATATGGTGGCATTCAATAAAGCTACCCCCATCCTCCTTCTCCCAGCTTGCCAGCCCTTCTCGACGATCATTGCTCTTTCGGAGAAGAGTGAAGTACAGGAAGTCTAGGATCCTTCGGATCAGCATCATCTCCCTCTGCCTTACCACCTTTCTCCCCATCTTCCCGTCTCACCTGCTCCTGTCCCCTCTCCTACTACTGCGCTGCTCATCGCTTGAGCGTAAGAATGCTTCCCATTCTTTTCCCAGTTTCCAGGCTTCTGGGAAAGAACCCCACAGGCTCCTCCTTCTGGTCGGGACCCCAATGGTCCAAGGGGACCTGTCGTGTCTCCTCGTTTTTCGAATCCTTCCTGCCCGCCTGGAGGTCTTGACACCTGATCGCAAATCCGACGGTGGAACTCCCCGCCGCCATGAACCTTATTGCGACATTGTAGGTCACTCTGAGGCGACTAACTACCTATTTAGGGAATTATATCATGGGGATGGGACATAAAACCCAAGGGGATGAAATTGAGCAGCGATAGGGAGCTTTGGAATAGCTCGGTATGGAGGGGCCCAGAAGCAGACTCGCCTGCGTCAAGCAACGAGACTGGAGGTACCATAGTTGCTGCTTATCCCCGCCTATCTCCTTTGAGGGCATCATCACAGCTGGCTAGTGCAAGCTTGTTTCCCCCTCCCCCCTTTTCAACACATAAGCAATTGTGCGTACGCTCAGGCGCCACGCAGGGTGGTGATGAAGCGGTGCCTTGTCCGGGACCGCAGTACTGCATCAAAAACCCCAACAGAGCTGATGTGATAACCACCCCCGTGTTTAATGTGTTACGGCCTCAACGCAATCCCACCCACCTACCTTCCTAGGTACAAATGATTGTCACAAGGAGCAAGGGATTAGGAAAGAGGGGAGCCCGTCTCTAGCCATCGGACCAATCAAGCATTCAAACCTGCCCCTCAGTCGACCAGAGCAGGAACGAACCTGTTGGTACAGTGTAGTGGATGTTCCGGCCGGCTAAGGTGGAGAGATAGGTAGAGACATACAGCAAACAAGGATGGCAGATCTATTCGCTATCATCATCCCCTTTTCACCTCTTCGGGAGCGAGGCCAGGAGATAAGAAGTCGAGCAAAACGCTAAGTTCGATCATGATAGTCTCACGCCTTCTTCCAGCCAGCAGGCCAAGAAAGCTTCTTTTCCCCCATGCGTCCCTGTCCCATGTATTCCCCATTCCTCGGCGGTCAACTCGACCCTGGTTTTCCCATTTTGTTTCCCTTTCCTTTTGAGCCTCACTTATTCCGGTCATTTCTTGGGCTTTTCTTGGCATACCGATCTGAAATTCCAGACGGTCAGTCCCGGGGTGCCAGCACTGGATCGCCCAGAAACTTCCCCTATCGCCGAGCGTCTCAGGGCAGCGCCAAGGGCGACAAGAAGTCTTGAAAATGCTTGAGTTTCTTCTTGCGGGGCAATCCGCATGGCGCCGCTTGGTTCTCGTGGTTATGCTGCAACCATCACCCGCCTTACGGATACACACCATACCAAAAGCCCGTCACGGACGTAACCATTCAAGTTTTGTATCTGCACCTTCAATCAATCCATCGCCCACCCATCCATATACTCCATTCCACCCCCGGGAACTTTCCCTTTTTCTTGTACATTGATGCCGGTCCTGCCCGCATCGGTGCTCCTCGAATTCTGTCTCCAACAAACGTACCTAGGCAGGGAAACGAGAGGCAAATGCCCCGCCCCACACCAGCATCAAGGAGGGGTAAATCGCATCTGCATTTCAGCTGTCCTCGGATCATGCAGAAATACCGCAATACAGCTGTCGCCAGTCGAACTCCGCAACGACAAGGAGAACTCGAGATGCCGCTTACCCGTCCTCCGCCATTCTGAACTGCCAAGAAGGCCTCTCCCTTCGATGGCCTCCTGCTGTCTCTGTCTCAAAAAAGACTCCCAACTCGCGAGAGAACCGCCATCCCAGCCGAAAAATGCTTGACCGCCTGATGAGTTTTAGTACTAAACGCAAGTAAGCGGCAAGGTCCTCCCCCCCATCCTTCCTCTTGTTCTTGTATCTGGGAGGGAGAGGGGTTGCGAGAAAACCAACACGGCCTATTTGCCCATCCCGTCTGCATGCCCTGGTTTGCATGAGGGAGTGAAAGGAAAGCCATCTGATAGGTCGAGGGGGCGACGCCAAAAGCGGTGATTTTCCCGCTACGGAGTTTCTGGGACGCGCCGCCTCGCTGGTGGCGGCTCGAACGAAATAACCTGCGGCAGTTGTTGTTTATTCCCGTGTCCTGGTCATGCATGTGTACGTAGGGATGCACAAGTGGTCACCAACAGAATAAGAGAGGGAAACTGGGAACTTTTCTCGCCGATACAGATTGCCAAACGACGTAATGTGCCTACGTAGGAAAGCATTATCGTTTCCGCACCCAGAGAGACCCTCCATCCATCCATCTCCTCCCTGACCTAGCCAGATCTTATTGGATACCAAGGCGTCCCCCATCCGGACCACCCTACCCCTTCAGGAGTCCACGTCGTCTTCGCGCTTCCCTTCGGCTGTTGTCATGGCGAAGATAAGCTTTTATGGTCAGGAACAGCCATGCACTCGTGATGAGTTGATATGGTAGATTACGTCTTAGGATTGCCTCGGGGGCAGAAGGGCTGGCTGGCTTGTTTTCTTTTCATCCCACCATGTTTCCCAGCTTGACGGTTGGTCGATCTCTAACCCTCCCCCGAGGCGGTCTAACACAAAGACTAATTGCCGACGGCGGCGGTTGACGGGCCAGCCCAACTACTAAGATCCCATCCACGACTTGACAAGGAATGGGATGCTAGAAGAAAGATAATCTGCCGGACTGCTGATGGTTCGTTGCTCGATGGCGCGCTCGTAGCCTCCAGCTCCTCTTTAGTAGTAAACCCAAAGGCTACCGAGGCGAAGGGACTATACACCACAAGGCAAGGCGTGTGAGAGGACCGCAGGGGACCAATCCCGAGATTCGCACTGCTAAGCTTACTTAGCACCAGTCTCCGGGTCGCGCACCATCCCTGAGGCCGCCCCGGTCTGCCTATTATGTCATACCCGGAAGAGACGGCATTCCCCCCCTCGCCATAGTGATGTTTCTCGGGGGGAGGCAATTGCCATCAAAGGCCCCCAAGGGTCTCGAATTCCCCTCCCCCTTCTAGGTGCTAATGGTACTTCCTTCCGGAACACTCTTGACAGGTTGCCTTGCTTCTTTGACCAAGAAGGGTTGCGAGACGCGATCACTTGCGCTTGCTGCGGGGCTGAAGAAATATGACACGCCCTGTTGTGCTTTTGCCCCTCTGATTTGAGCGATGGCAATGGACACCAGCAGATGCTCCGGCTCTTCCAAACCGCATTATAAATGGTCGTCGTGGGCGGCTTTTAGCCCTATTTCGCGGTCAACTTACCGCCGATGTTCTTGTCCTTTCAAATCATATGGCGTTCCTGTGGCGAAGAGAAATGGAGTATTAGTCATAGGCTGTGATCTGCCTAAGGTAGGAGGTAACCATCTTTTGTATTAACCTATCTGTCACGTAATTGCCTTCGATCTTCGATTTGATGTGTCTTTCAAGGAGCTTTTGCACTGGTCATTCGGAGGGTCTGCAATCCGGCAAAGGTGGCCTGCTAGAAAACGGGAAAGTCTGCAGTAGGTATTACTCTAGCGGTGGCAAGCTGGTAGAAAGAAGCCCTAGCATGTAGGGCCGAAGCGCCCGCTAAGTGTGTCATCGGAAATAGACCGCTCTAAGATAGCTCACTACATCGTGAGGCGCAGGCCATTCGCTCACTCTCTGGGATCCTTCCTCTCCTCACCAGTCCACCAAGTCAGACAGGTCGGAGAGGCCCGTGTCCTCCCGACCTGTACCCGATGCATAACGAAACATGACCTGCACCTAATTGGCCTACGCCCATTTAATCAGTCGGTTTTACGAGGTTCAACGTGAACACCGCCCGACTTTGGATCCCCGAACGGGTCCGGGGCGGGCGCAACGCGCTGCAGACATCCGACAAAACACCACGATCAGTGTCCCCTCGTGTCCCCAAGCCGCTCCGCCGTGTGCGACCGGGATAAAGTGTGCTTCTCCCCCGGGATTTCTGCGATCTGCATTACGTGGACTCGCACGAGAAGAGATTTTGGTACATACGCTAACGAGGCTCAGCTAGACAGCCCGATTGACTTGCCGATCCCTGGACCACCCCTGGCTTTCCTCGGCATGCTGCTCGGGCGTTCAGGTCTGGCATTTACATCAATCCCAGTCAAGGAAACCATGCATCATGAACGCCGTTGAGATTCGGCATTCGTCTCAATCTTCGTGCCGGCAAGGGCTGGAGCTGCACACACGTTAGCTGTCTTCCCGGTCCGGACTCCGGGCTGGTTCGGTTCGGATGCGGGGTGAAGGACATTCACCAGGTCACCCGCCTTTGCATGCTGTCGCCTAAAGTTCTTCTACGCTCGTCTTTACGACTCCCGGAACAGCGGAGGGTCGCGTATTCGTGGATCAGATGAGGGTAGGCTTCCGTGGCGATATGGACCCAATATGAACGGCCGCACGCGTTCATGCGGAAACCCGAGTCGCTCCCACTGACGAACATTATTAGAGGTACGAATAATGTTGCAGCCACTATATCCATATCTTCATGAAAGCTATTCGAACAACCAATGCGAGATTTAGCTGCGGGGTGCCCACTTCTCCCCCAAACCCCAATTCGAGTGGGTCACCCGACACGGGACGACCGAAACCTGACGGAAGGGGATAGCAGCAAACACAACGCCTTCTTCACCTTTACCTACTTGCTAACAAGCAAATGCCACAAAGTTTCGGTGTATCGGTGGTAGGTTGAGCTGACAAGATTGTTGGAATCTTCTCACCCATGATACGGAAAACTACCGGCTAAGATCTGGCAGGTTTCAGCCATTTAGTAAACCAGATCGATGCGGTCAAGGAAGTCTGTACGTAATAGGGCTGGCGAATCCGCGGGAAACGGCACCCACATTCTCGTCATTCATTCAGGAGCGAGAGGAATCCAGTGGCTCACCAACGTCCCCTCCTTTCCCCTCTGGAGTCCACGGGTTTCCATGGCTCTTCGCCTCTCAAGCACCACAAGTTGCGAGAACAACGTGGTCGCTGGACCGTCCGATCATCCGATCCGCTGTCATTTCTACTCTATCTCGGGTCAAGAGTCCCAACCCCATCTGCCGAGCACTACCAAGAATCCTTGGTATGGAATTATTGAAGCGTAATAAAGCTTCCAAGAGAGGATAGAATTGAGGCCTGCATCCTTCATGGGTCAGCTGCGCCGGAATGCCCAGGCGGAGAAAATGTCTAGAAAGAGGAGGTGGTGGGTGGGCTGCTGACCTTACTTTCTTGGAACAATAAACCACCTTTCCAGTTTTCCTCATTTTTCTTTCTTCTCACCACACTCTCCAGCTGAATCCAGCGAAACTAGGGAATCCATGGGACAAAAAGTGACACATTGAAATGTCTCGGTCTTGGCTGTCAAGCGACTCTCTTGGTGCTTGTGCCAGTCACATTGACCCCAAAGCAGCACCAATGTTTGAACAGGCAGTCCTGCCCGCGCTATTACCCACAGTCCACCTAGTCCGCGTACGGATCCGTACCTCTTAGTATGTGTGTATGGACTGTGCGGTGTTGGGAGGCTGATTCACCATTCAGCGCATCAAAACTGCTCCATTTGGAACGTGCTGCAGATGGGATCTCCAGACAAAAGACATTGATGGAAAGAACGTGCCCTTTCCTAGGTAAGGGAGGTACAAGCGGCCCAATTAGAAACCGAAAACCCTCACTGTCCCCATCATCGTTCGTTTTTGACGTACCTATGCCCGCATTTCCCCGCGTGTCGCATCTGCCCGAATGCTGAGGGACGGTTCGTCTGAGGTGTGCCAAGGATTTATCGTCATATGAGGAATTTTGGTTGTCAAGAGGGCTCCATCTTCCAATCCTAATTATCATTTTTGGTAATCATTTCCACACATCTTGAGGTACGAGATTCAAGCTCTGCTAGTATAACACTACCTACCTACCTACCTATTATTTCGGGCACATTGCACTCCCACCTCCCAGAGCTGGCTATCGGGGCCGGGCGCCGGGGTCGGTCCGGGCTTAGTCGACTATCGCTTAACACCGAAGACACAGCCGTGGCAATCAACACTCAGGGCTCGGTGCCGGCGTGTTGGGCTTGGGGACCGGAATACCATGCTTGGGTTGAAGATACCCTCAGTCAGCCAGCAGTTGATGCTCAGCATGGCCAATACCCCACTGAGGCCGGCCGTCACCAGCCGCACGGAGCTGCACGTCGGCAGATGACTTCGGGTTCTGTGTGCCAGGCCATCAGATATCATGATGTTGTCGGGAGCATGCAGCCCGCGTAATAGCCGGGGGAAATGAGAATAGAAGGGAATGGAAAAACGATATACACTTGACGTCAGTGCCACCCATTAAACAGAAGCATGTGAGGTGTGGAGACTTTCGAAGGCCAGTCGCGACGGCGAGAATGGAACGTCTCGAGCATGCCGCACCAGCCAAGCGCACGCTTGTTGGATGTTTAGGTAGTGTTCACACAATCTGGCCATTCTTGTTGTCAGGTTGAGTCCTCACTCCCGGCATATTGGGTAGTCAGGCCATTTCCGATGAGCCCTTAAATGCCTAACGCACCGTTCGTTATCGCGCCTGGGTACGCTGGAACGGTCTCCCCGGACGACGGGAAGGGGCTTCTGATGCTGCCAAGAAACGCTTGAGACCACCTCCAATTGGAAGGAGGGGAAATGAAGAAGAAAAGAAAGAAGCCGATCGATCTGTACAAGCTTCTACCACTTGCAATCCTGCGAGCCTGCAGACGAAATCTGATGTAAACTGGTACGTTAAGGGAAGAAGGACGGAAGGGCAGGTACAAACGAAACTTCTGCCACCAGCACACGAGATGCCCCCCACTCCTGATACAAACACAACGAGGACGGGAACCGCCGATGCAGTCACCAGTGTTTTATCAGAAGCCGATGTATGTATTGGTGGCCAGGCTCAGGAAGGGGATGGCGAAGAATAGGGAGAAGCTGCAGGAGGGACGCAAGAGAAGAATGAGTTTCACATCTAGGGCTATTTATGCTACCATTGAAAGGTAGGCGGTTCGTCTTTTGGGGTGGCTATTTGTCCCTCGCCGTCCCGGTGAGGCCGTGATTGCCGGTGGTGGCGCGTCCGGAGAGATTCGGGGAAACACGCCCACCCGCCCCGCCCCTCCTTCAGGAAGCCCAGCCGGGGCCCCGGAGCGTGCCCCAGGTGTCGTCCGGTGGAGGCTTCGATCACAGGGATTGGGGGTCTCCCCCGGAATTCCACTGTCGCGTAGCTAGCTCCAGCGTCCTGGTGATGATGTTATCCCGCCGTCGGGAATTGTCCTCTGGTTTGTACTTCTTTGGACCCCGCAACCCCCGGG
>PYSP01000101.1:0-54330 GCA_003049395.1 Pseudohalonectria lignicola
CTCCCCCCCTCCAGCGCAAGATGGCAACAGAAGAAGCCCTCGTTTTAGGATTTGGCCTGCAAGACGGCTCAGGCGGGGTTTCAATAGATGGCCTGCGCATCCTCCTCTGCCCAATGGGAGTATCTACATATTCATGAGAGTATGTCCTTGGACTGGGCGTATGGAGTTTCGGCTGTGGGTGGGGATGGAGAACTGGTTCAGCTTCTCGATGCAAAAATAATAACAATAAAGCTACATACCTCAGTGGGTGGGAGGGTAGGTGCCCGATTCAGGCTAATGGGAGCCCCTCCGCTGCGTAGCAACTGCCCCTATTCTAGGTGCTAGATGCCTGCGTATGTTGTCCATGGCTTACTTTATTTCGACAATTTGAAGGTGTTTTCGTGTCTCTACTACTAGTACATTGTCCCGCCAGCATCAGACTGTCTGGTCCATCCATAGTATCCCCTGTCCCGTCCTCAGCCAAAAAGTAAAGAGCGAGCAGTTAAATTGTTAGCTCCATGACCACCAATAGGCGTAGTCTCTCTTCCCAGATGGCCTCCCAAGTCTGCCTAGTCGATCATAATCACTGAGGGGAAACGTCCGTCACCGCCGTCGTCAACAAGGTCGACGTCAGCGCCGCCAACACCAACATCAGCACCACCATCACCCGCATTCGCAACTGCCATGGCAATAAAGCCCTCGCCACTCACCGCTCCGTCCTTCTTCTTGCTTCTATCCCATAAATCACCCGCCGTGCTGCGCTTTAAGTGTCCAACCCAAGTGCTCAGTCGACCGCCCGTGATCCTCTTCAGCTCCAGGGAGCAGTCTCCAGCGAGCGGTCGAGACTTGCCCATCACGGAGCTGGGCGAACCCTGCCAGCAGCTGCCATCAGGTCCTACAGCTGCTGCTGCTGCATATTCTTCCTCCTGCCTGTGGGTGACAGTATCCGCCGCTCTCCGGACCGGTAGGGTCACCCGCATGAGCGCCGGCGGGCCAAGATGGGCCACGAGCTCCCGCTCAAGGGCGTCTAGGAACTGAGCTGCATCTAACATCCAGTTTCGCGTGTACCCTAGCCGCTCCAGTGTGTCCCAGTCAATCGGCTTCCCAACGCCATCCTCGCCGTCGTCATCGTGCGCGAATGGTGGAGAGCTGCTCCTAAAGCCTTCGCCTCCTGGGGATGCGAAATAAAGGGCCCATTCGGGAATGTTCCCGCCTGGGCTGCGCTTCTCCTCCGGCCTTGTGTGCTCAGTCTCCAACGTCCCGATGGGAGACTGTGGGAGGCGACCGCCTCCCCCTCCCCCTCGGCTCTCAGATCTTTCCCTGTACATGCGCCTGCGGCAGCGGCTCTCGTGCACGAAAAGGCTGCCGGGCTCTCCCGCGCAGTCGAAGTCGTCATCATGACGCAATCGGTCCCATCCGTCGTCGGCCTTGCGCCTGTCCCTTCCGCGTCGCAGGAGGTCATTGACCGACCCGGACGGGGAGGACGAGCGACTACAGCAGTACCGCCAGGGATCCGGGGACCGGGGGCCGTAGTCCGGGGATCGCGACCGGGTGCGGCTGCGCTGGTACGAAGGACGGTAGGAGTCCGGGCCACGATCAGGCCTGGCCTCTGCGCGGACGCCGGGGTCCCTGTCTTTGCCCCCATCACCCCGTCTGTTTCGTTCTGCCTTGCGTCTGGGAGACGACGGGACTGATCGATCCTCCCTGCTGGGGGCCGGCTGTCTGCCAGGCTTGATGATGCCTTTCCTGATACGCTGCTGCGTGAGGGAGCTGTAGGTCTTGTTTTGTGGACAAACTGCCGAAAGATGCTTGGCGCGGGCTCCGCAGATTCGGCATCTGTAGTCCGCTGGGGGCGGGCGGTCGAAGGCCGGGTTGAGGTTGGTAGGGCAGCTGTGGAGGTAGTGGCCTGCCCGTCCTCATACTGCGTCAGCAAACTACGTTTCGCCGCGGGGGGGTGGGGGTTTGCGGTAGAAGAGACCACAGTCATCTTTTCTATACCTCTTAGGTTGCAGCGCTTGCAAATGTAGCTCCTCCCAGGGCATACTCTCCGAGAGGGCCGAGAAGGGCCGCCCGATGGGCTGCTCGGCGGCGGCCGAAGCTCTGACTTGTTCGTACTCTCAGCGAGACTAAGGGTACGGACGGAGACATGGTCGCCATTCTTCTCAATCCCGACCATCTGCTTCACCTTCGGCGCCAGAGGTACCTCATTCGCTCCCGAGACTCTGGGGTCTGTATCCTCGGTCGTTCTGTTCCCATGTTCAGACATCTTCTTGGGATCGCATCGGCTCATGAACACGACGTCACTTCCCGACTCGCTAGAGTCGACGGCAATGGCTTCTTGCTGCTGCGAGGGGGCTCCATTCTTCTCCATATCCGAATCCGAAGCAAACTGTTTCTGGACCTCGAGGATGGCCATGCTGAGCCTCCTGGCGGCCAAGGGGTCCGATTTAACCCGAACGTCCGCAAACTGTTTGAATCCTTGAACCACAGCTTCCTCGTTGAACCCTCTGGCGGAGATTGAGTGGCACCAGCGGCGGATTTGCTGCGAGTATACACGCTGCTCCGAGTGGTCGAGCGTGTAAAGCGTTTCATAAAGCCACGTGCTGTACAATTTCAAGACCTGGTCCTTGGTGACTGCGTCTTCTGGGATATTGTCCAGTTCCTTCTCGAGCCTTGAAAGGTCAACTTTCTGTAGGAACTGTGATGAGGTGAACCTCAGAACGTTCTCTACCCCAGCTTGTGAGCCCATCCTGAGGGACGTGGTGAGAAGAAACACAAGCGTGAAGCCAGGAAATAATCAAGAAGATAATAGGAAGGGTTCGAACAGAGCTTCTTCTTGTATCCCACACAGGTAAATGAGAACGGATGAACAGCGTCTTGGGAAACTGGTTGCATCTAGATCCGACTAAGGCAGTACGAGCGAGGGGAGAGTATATCAGAGAATTCTCTAAGAAGATCGCCGTGACAATTTGCTCAGTAGGAAAGAAAGAGGAATAAATAATGAAGATTAGGGAAGGTTGTGGACTGTTGCCAAAGATGAATGCTGTTTCTGATTAGCTGATTTCGCCTCTGCTAGGCACTGGGCAGCCATGGGTTCTTTCGCAAATCCAGCCCAGGCTGATCCATGTGGCAAAGTGAACACACTGTGAAAGGGCAGAAGAAGGAAGGAGCGTCTGACTGGGCAAACCGAGTTCCCGAGTTGGGACATCCAAGCAGAGCCCGGGCATGAACTGTCCCCCGAAGAATACGGTCGGAGGTTGAATACGGACTGTGGCCAGAGTGGCCAGCAGTATCTCCAAGTTGTAATATAGATTTCATGAGGATAGAATGGGTGAATTCGGATCCTAACGGTCACCCACATGGTCACCCAAACGTCCCTGCTCATAGCCAGTATCCGGTGCTCTCGACGAGATATCAAAAAGTATGACTAAAACACAGCTATGTCGGGTCTCTATCGAAGAGAACAGGATGTTAAGCTACCTAAGGAGGGAAATCGATAGCCGTCATCGTAATGGAAGGCAGTTTCCCAAGTAAGCAATGAGGGATCCTGTATCTGGCCCGGTTTCAATACCAGGCCCTAGGTGCAAAATGGTCTGTCGCGGCACATGGGGAGAGATCAGAATAAGGCGGTGGTGCCCGACGGGCACTCTTTTATATCACCAGAAAGTATCAAAACATTGCTTCCCACTCTCACGGGCTCGATATTGCGCGACATGAATCCTCCTCTACCGCCTCTCATCCACCCTCATCTGCCACCTCTCGCCACCTCTCGGCCACCCTCGGGTACCTCTTGCCTAGCCTCCTCGGCCACGTATCTCCCACCTTAGGGGCATACCCCCTCTCGGACCTAGCCGCCCTAGTTCGGGCGAACGAGCCCCTGTAACTGTGGTCACAGACCCCCCGTTAAATTGATATCGTAGGTAGCCAAGATGGAAGACACATGCATGTAGGTACGCAGACACCAATGGATGCCCGCCTTGCAACAGATACGGCGATATTCGCTGTAGCTGGCCGTAGAGCCGATCTGAACCTTGCGCCCAAGGCCGAAATGACCTCTCGACTCCCCGCAGCCAGGCGCACCTCGGACCCAAGATAATAAAACTAAATAAACACTGTAACAGATCACCCATGACTCCCGAAACTCCAACGCAGAACCTTGGCTAGACAGACACCCCCATGAGGCGATATGTGGACGGGTAGATAGATACCTGAGCAGCCTAGCAAAAGCACAGCCAAAAAAAGGGAAGAAGAAAGAGCCAAGAGTGGTCAAGGGGACTTGTATAAGCAGGTAGGGTAGGAGCTGAGGAAAATCGTAGACTGAGCCAAAGTGAAAGAAGCCTGGTACATGTACACCCACAAACCATCATCACCTCTTCAGTGCGGCGAACCTCTTAGCCAGCTCATCCACATCCGGGATGCCGTCTCTGATGTCCCCGCCGCCAGCGCCAGCGCCACCACCACCGCCCGAAGTCGCGGGTTTCTTCCTAGCCAGCCCGGCGTCGACCATCTTCTTGCTCGGCTTGAGCTCCATCGAATTGAGCGTGACCTTGGGGTGTATGTTGTCCGTCGACGGGCTGGGCGGGTTGACGTGCAGCGGGCTGGTCGGGCCGAACGTCCGGGGCGGCGTCGCCTTGCTCAGCTCGGCCCTGGCGTCGAGGGGGTTGTGGCCGCCGCCGCCGGCCTTCTTGGTCGCGGGGGTGCCCGCCACGGCTGCGTCGGCGGCGGCCTCCAGGGGCGCCTCTGGGTTCTTCTGTGCCTGGCCTCCGCTCGGGTTGTCGTCGTCGTCGTCATCGTTGCCGCCGCCGCCATCATCCCCGTCGACGAACTCCGGGGCCGGGCCGAGGTCCTCCTCCTTCCTCCTGGGCCAGTTGACCCCGTACGCCTTAGCGATCTCCTCCAGGTACCCGAGCACGAGCTCCTCCCTGGGCGGGGTGACGCTCAGCTTCCTGACCACCTTGTCCGAGACCTTGCCGTCCGTGTTGCCCGCGGCGGCAAGCACGAACTCCTTGCCGTACTTCTCCGCCAGCAGGGCCCTCACGACCTGCAGCTCCTTGATCTCCGTCTTGGGCGCCGCGTAGATGACGCTCTTGACCGCCTCCTCCAGGCCCGGGTCGCAGTGGGGGCCCTCGAGCAGGCCGGCCCGGGCCAGGAGCAGCTCGCAGTAGAGCTCCAGGATCTCGTGCAGCTCCGTCGTGATGTCGGACCGGATGATGTTCTCGACCCGGATCCGCGCCGAGTCCACCTTGCCCGCCTCGAGGAGCTGCGCCATCGCCCGCCGCTGCGTCTTGCATATTGCGTCGTCCCGCTGCTGCACCATGCGCAGGCGCGCGATGGAGAGCTTCAGCTGGACCTTGATCTTGGTCTGCGAAGTGAAACCAGATGAGTGGGGGCAACCGACGAAAACCCCCCTCCCTTTCGTTAGCTGTGGAAAGCTATCCTACCGCTACAGGCAAGAGAGCTTGAGGGTTCACGTACCACGAAAGTTGCCGAGGGCGGCATGTTTGGTTAATGTCGTCTTGTGACTAGGACCCGGGAATTTGTGATTGTCAATCCGAAAGGAGAAAAAAGGTTGGACTCCTCGGCTTAGGAATGCAATGGGGACTGAGGATAGGTGAAACGGAATGGAAAACTGTTGCCTGTATCGTATGGGTCGTATGGGTTGACGTTGAAGCTTGTACGTACTAGCCTACAATGGTGGCTTGAGGGCGGCCGCCGCTTGAGTGTGGAGGCATGCGTGGAGGGGTCGCCTCAACTGTCATCCCACCGCGGGGGCGTAGGGGGCATGGCTCACACCACATTTCATAGCATTCGCGTCAGTACCTCCAGCAACCGATTCAGTCAATCACCTGTGTTACTCAACTCTATATATGTAAAATGAAGTAGGTGGCGGTTTGTAAAGACAGTACTGGGATTATTCCAAGCCTAGAGAGAGTCTTCCAAGGCATGTCTAGTTAGGGTAATGACTGTGTGTGTGTGATACGCTCGATAAATTTCCCGCTGAATGGGAGAGGTGTGTATCCAAATCCACGCTGCAAGCTTGACAACCAAGCTTGGGGACTGGAATTACAACGAAAAGAGAGAAATTTTGCTCCGCCATATGGGTATAGTCATGTCCTAAGAGATCCTCAGGTATCTGCGCAAACCAAAGAGAACCAAACCAAGAAAAGTCATAGCAAAATGAGGAAAAGTAGACGTGATACGAGAAGCCGCTGTAAACGACAAGAGCATGGTCGAGTGTTCCCGGGGGAGGACCTCTGGCTTTATCCGCTTGTTCGCTAGGGCATAACTGAACGACGACCATGGCGAGTTCAGAGAGAGATCCTCTCCGCAACGCTCCTGGGAGAAAAAGAAAATAGGCGGGTCCGGTTGTTGATGGGCTGAATGCTCAGAACTAAAACCAAGAAAGACAAATGTAGTCAGTTAATCAATCTCAACACTGAGAAGACCGTTTGTTGCAAGGGGTACCGAAGGGGTAGCGGGGTCAGACCGACAGGAGGAGCTCATACCAGCTTCAGGCCTGTCCGCTGGGGCAGGCGCGTCATGTTCAGCATGGCACGGGACTTCTTTGGGCGGGCCTGCATGCGCCGGAAGGCCTCCTGGATGTGGCGGGCCTCCACGGGGGTGCGCCCTTCGCTGGGCGGGTCGAAGAGCGTCTGCGCGACCTTTCGCTTCTTGTTGTTCTCCCCGACGCCCGTCCGCTCCTTCCACATGTCCTCCTGCTCCTTGAGCTTGAGCGCCTCCTCGGTCAGCATCTGGACCATCTCGAAGGTGAGGAAGCCGAGGATGTCAACGATGTCGTCCGAGGGCCGCCCGTCCGTTACCACCCCGAAGCCCGCCCACTCCCGGAAGCGCTTGCCCTTGCGGTACGTGAAGGAGGCCTGCCGGTACTCGGACCAGGTCACGTATTCCTCCCTGGTCATCACCTTGGTGCGCTCGTCCGCCTTGCGCAACCGCTGGAGCGTGATGAAGTTCATCTCCTCCTCCTCCTCATCCTCCTCGTCGTCGCGTTCCGGCACCTCCTGGTTGTAAAAGGAAGACGGCTCCCAGGGGAGGCCGACCTTAGACTTCTTGTTCTTCTTAGTGGTGTCGTCAACGGGGCCGCCGGGCACCACCCCAGCGACGGGGTCCTCACCCGCGCCCATGTCCGCGTCAGCGCCCTTGTCGTCCGAATCCTTGACGTTCTTGCGCACGTCCTTCCAGGAGAGGAAGGTACGTAGCCGCGAGACCTTGGCGGCGTCGTCGCGGATCTGGAAGATAAGGTCGTTGATGGTGATGGTGCGGGAGCCTCGGCGAGCTGCAAGATCGGTGCAGCTTCGAAGCTAGGTGGCGTCAGTATATCTAGTAAATGGCGTATTTTACACGGATACCGAGCGGAGACTTCTGTTGCAGGGGGGAGGGCCAGGTGCAGGAAGGGAAGAAGGTTCGAAGGGAGGCCCAAAGGGTTGTGTCTTACGATTTCGACAACCTGTTGTCGTACAATCTCCTCGATGATGCCTGTCGTCTCCACTGAAGGCTCTCCAGTCTCGCCGGAGACGTACATCATCTGTTGAATGGTGTCGTGTAAGCGTCTCTTGAAGCAGGAGCGTGTTTCCTCGGCAGTAGCAACAGCGGTAGGAGAGCGAAGGAAAAAATCGATTTCGTCAAGTTTCAAGAGCTGGTCCACAAGTCCCCGATACTTGTCCAAGACCTGAGGGGCAGGGAGGGCGACTGCTTCGTCAAACGCGGCGGTGAAGATGCTTGCACCATTCGGACACAGCACGTCTAGAGCGTTGCTTGGTGTCCTTTGGCGAGGAAGAATGCCGTCCTGATGTAGAAATGGTGCACTTGCGAGTCCCATATTTGATGCAGGCCTGACCTGCTGTTCACTGGGAACTCTGTTTCCACTTCCACCTCCTGGATGAGAATCACTGGGGAGCTGCCCGGAGCCATGGTGAAGGGAATCGCTAGAGTCGGAAAGAGGGAAAGGAGACTCGGTTGTTGGACTTAACGGCCGAGTAGAGGAGGTCATCTGAAGATCCCATCTGGGCGGGAGAATGATGCCGGGATGCATGCCGAAGTGAGCTGGTTCGTGAGGGAAAGATGATGTGGATGTGGTTCTTCTCGAGACGAAACACCGCTCATGAGGTGGGACTTGGGATGTGGAAAATATGGGCTGGAGCGTAGGCTCAGGTGTCGGGAATTAAGACGTCTGAAAGTGAGGGTGGTGTTGGTGGTGAAGGTGATGGTGGTGGATGTGCTCGTTGATTCTTGGCTCCAAGCCGTGAATCGAGACACTGGTATTTTGGGTGACCGCATGTAGTGCCCTCGCTCCCAAAGAGCTTCAATTTTGGGATCTCCATCTCTTCCACCGCATTCAAAACTTGCTGGTCTTCTCTATACGCGATCTTCCAAGCCATGTTTGGCACCTCCCAGTCCTGTCCCCTTGAAGCTTCCCAAGCCCTGAATCCTGGAACTCTTCCAAAGCGAGCGCAAACCTGGAGGGGAAAAAAGGAAGCAACGAACATCGCATCACTGTCCTTTTAGGAGCCAGCTTTGGCCTCTATGGACTCTCCATATGACATATTCTTCCATAGACCTAGGTCAAGAACCGTTCCTGGCTTACCTGCTGGATCTCCTGCCTGTACTTGAACTGTTTGCCATCTCTCTCGGCCATCGCGAGACGCGGTGAAAGTCGGGCAGGGTTGTTCCAAGAAAAATGAGAGAATACCGAGGGATGATCACAGTAGAAAATAATATATAAAATGAAAAACCTAAAGGGGGATCCTCATAGGACCTGTTAAAACAATGACAATGCGTAGAATACCTATTGAAGTGTTAAGGAATAATTGTCTTGCTTGAATGGGAACCTGGCAAGTGAATCTGGGTTGCTGTCCAGGTCCGGGAGGACACCGGCTGATGGAATGCGTGGTCCGTGCACGTTGGCAAGCCACAGAACCGGGCAAAGCATGGCATTGTCCCAATTCCCATTAAACAGCGCCACCAAAGCTACAGAAGCTTCTGCGGCCAGGCGGGGGAACACCATTTCTCGCCTGAAAAAGTACCATTATTGCAGAAGGCATATTTGGACATTTGGTCCAGATTGGAAATTGACCGGTCCATAATCGTGCGGGTATCTCGTCTCTCATCAGGAGGATTTAGCTGCGTCACCGTCAACAATTTTTTGAGGCTTGATGATGGGTCTCTAACGGTTTCCCGGTCTGCCGTGTAAAGGCGAGACACGCGAGGGACTCCTGAGCTTAGGATTGTCCCCAAAGACCCAAACTTTACCGGAAATCGCCCCACGACTCGAAGCCGGAGCCTCTCCACCCCCAGGCGACGACGTAGTGGCCCGCGAGCAACTTCCACTCTTCGACCTCGTCGAGCCCCTCGAGGCCGTCCACTCTCTCCCTTTCCTCTTCTGATACCCATCGGTTCCAGATTTCGTCCACGGTTACCTGCCTCGCGTGCTCAAACCCCGCATCCCTCAGCCTGCCCACCTGATCCGCCGGCAGCCTGTATGTCTCCAGCGTCGGCATGCAGATTCCCCTCGCGGCCAGATTCGAGACCATGGTCCTCCCAAAGGCGTCGTCCGGCTTCGTCGGCTCGTAGATCAGCATGCCCAGGTTGGGAATCCTGTCGGCGAACCACTTGATGACTTCGAGAGCCTCGGGGGTCTCGAGGTAGCAGAGGCAGCACTCCGAGACAAGCAGAGTTGGGATGTCAGCCCTGAGGCCGGGAATCGACGGCAAGGACGACGGTGCATCACTCTTCTGCTGCTGCTGAGGGCCTTCATGGGTAAGCTGCCGCAAGTCGAGGCCGTGGCACCAGTACTGGCATTGTTGCTCGGTCTGGCACCGCCACGAGCCGTGCTCCTCCACCTTGGCATCCGGAAGGATCCTTCTCATAGAAGGCGTCGCCTTGACGATGCTCGACTTCCTCGCGCAGATCACGGGGAAGTCAATCTCATGGTAAATGACGCCTTTGGTCTCTCGCAGCGAGAGGAGGCGCAGACTCCTGGTGTCAGTGCCCGCGCCGAGTGATATGATCTGTTTCTCCTGGTCTGGAGGGTGGGGGCCTTGTGGCACCGCTAGGAATTGCTTGACTAGCCCATCTAGACCGGCTGTGCGAGTATATGTTCCTGCATCAAATGAAGGCTGTTAGCTTACCAACCTGCACATCGCTTTTTCCTGGGCAGCTTCTGAATTGATTTCATATCTCTAAAAGGGAGTGCGGACCTCTGTTGATAATAGGCAGTCTCCGACTTGATGTCCTTAGCGTACTATGTACGAAGTACTGGGCAAACGGATCATCTAGGTATCCTAGGTGCACGGCGCTCAGGCGAGACACGGCTGCATCGTTATCGGTGCCTTGAATGACGGCATCGTGATCTGGCCCTGGGCCTGAGGGGCTACCACCACGGCGATGTTGTAAACGTCCACGCCCCCCGCCTCTTGACCCCCGTAGTGAGAGGAGGTTTGGTATTGATGGAGCTGACATGATACAAGCCACGCTTTACTTTTTCGGAATCGTGAGCTGTCGGTTGTAGGTAGCAATGTGAATCTTGGTGAAGCGTGACAATCATGTGATGCTGTTGCCAACTGCCTCTGATCTTCGTGATGCTGGTTATTTAGGCCTACAACTCGTTGCTCCGTCTAGCGATGTAGGACTTAGTAAGTAAATAAGTTTAATTTGAATAGAGATTTTCTATATAAATGGTATCATCTTAAAGAGATAATATCATATAACGTATCTTTTTCGTGTAAGTTCATCACACGGCAAGATAACATATGACATAGTGTAATCTACGTACCGGGGTGATGCCTAAAACGATTAAAGCGGTAACAAATCCGCGCTAAAGCCAGCCAAGCTAGAACTTACAAAATGCTAGTGGTCATCCCAACTCCCAAAACTTCAGAGCGTTCGGGGGATATGCCATGTCGGAATCTCACTTTCACTCTGGAGGCAGCTGAAGTTGATGAGCGTGCTATCGGCGAAATGGCTTGCGGTCATTACTCATGGTCTAGCCGAGAGAATGGCTGCATTAGCTTGCACTAGACAGATTTCAGAACGAGAACAATTCACCTCCTCGCACACCTAGTGTTCCCCTTTTAGAGCCGTTGGGACACCTTCCCATCGACCCTGTTTGACAACGAAAATAGAGTTAACGATGCATCTGCGCCATGGCATCGACATGGTTCCCATCCGTTCTGGGTACGGGTCCGTACCATTGGACCTGTGATAGATACAGCCGCGCCAGCCTCACGGGCCCTGTGTTGTCGAACTTGGTATCTCCAACCGGGAGCCCATCAGAGTTTGATGGGAATCGAACGCCGTGAGATTCGAAATTTGGCTTCATCGAGCATCTCAAGCCGTGCTACAGTATGCAAAGACTGATTGATGTTGATGGGAGAATAAGATTCGACAGTAACACAGGCCCCTGGTTCTTCGTTCCATACTCAAATCATTGTCTAAACTACATGCTGTCTAGTCCGAGTGTGCCAATCTTTGGTCATCGTACTTTCTGTGACACTAGAAACCGTGGCATACCTTGAACCCGTCGGGATGTATTCCTTTACTGGTGGCGAAGGACGCCGTGCTTGAACTCTTCCTTTGCCTCGCCTTCCTTCGGCAGATGCTTCATGCAGTAGTCGCGCGACTGCTTCGTGTCCTCCGCCTTTCTGGATGCAACCACAGCTGGTGTACCCTGTAAACCACTGAGTACATATATTGTCGTCAGTGTTCGCTTTAGCTTGGGGTAAGCGTTACTCAACTAGGAACGTATCAGAGAGGACTCATCAGATACTAGCCCATTACTTCCCCAGTTAGTCAGCTTGGTAAGTTTGAACTAACCTAGGTTGTTCAGAGTTACAATAAAGTAGTACATTGGCCACAATGAGATTGCTTCGCGGCGGGCAACGAAGAGACAAGGACATACGGAAAAGGCCAGGGGGTTGAGGTCGGTCACAAACGGACGCTCAAACTCACACTTGACCTTTGACCTCTCAACACCCCTCCCCAGGGCGGTTGGCCTTGCAGCTAAATCCTAGCCATGCAAGCGAATCACATCGTAATAAGTAGAAGGGAACATGAAATAAGGCCTCCTTGCCCAACCATGCTCCAATGTCTGTAAGCATGCGGGCTGTTGTTGGTCCTTGATGTTTGGACAGACGCTTGTCGGGCGGTTGGGCGGGGTTCGATGGGGCTGAGCCGCAAGGAGCCATGCAACGGACAGGGTTCCAGGCTCCCGTCGGTAGGCATCCAAGCTGTCACACTGGACGTGTTCTGCCTACCAAACTGCCCGAGGACCACCTAATGGGATGGCGGATCATCACATTACCCTGGTCTCTTGGCTGGCCTTAAAGCTGACGACGCCGTTTGCCCTTCCTTCCAACCTTTCTTCATCATTTGTTGCCTCTTGCAATCAAATCTTTTCTCCCTCCACTCTTTCCATCTTCCCTTCTTGCTAAACTCTGTGATTCACCGAGCTTGGAAATCTGTAGCAGTGGAATCTGGTTTCCTTTGACCGATCACTCGGATTCTGACGCAAAGCTCTACCTCCACTATTACAACCTGCCCTTGTAGCCTTACCATCACCAACCATGCTGAGCTACGTGGTCGGAGCGAGCACGGCACTCGCGAAACGGGCCATCGAGAAGGCGGGCGAGGATGGCCAACCTCCCGTCAAGGTGGAACTTCCTTGGTTTGCTTGGGGCGTGTTCTTCCTCGACTTCCTGGTCTTCTTTCCAGCCATTATCTTGGTGAGTATCTATCGGCGGAGTGAGATCCGAAGCAGGAGGCAGGCAAATGCAATCGCTAACCGCTTGCACTGAACAGACGAGCTACACGCTGGGCAGTGTCGTTCCGACCCTCGCCATCGTCGAAGACGCCAACCCCAGCCCGGCCTACGAGCCGCTGTCCCTCAACGAGGACAATGAAGTAAACAACGGCATCGGACTGCCTTCCGCTCCCAAGACGGACGACCAAGCCCCAGCCCGATTCGCTACCTCGAGCCTCCGCGCCAGCATGCGGCTGCTCTACTCAGTCGGCGGCTGGCGCTCGTATCTGCGCGGGATCCTCTGCGCCTGGGCCGTCTCGATCTCCACGGGCATCGTTGGTGCCATCTTCGGCGCTGTCCCCTTTGTCCCACATTTCGCAGGGACGTTTCTTGCCACGCTGGCTCTTGTCCAGCTCCATACTGTCTGGGTCCACATCGTGATCTCGAACGAGATGCCCTCCGTCTTCTTCTGGCGTCGCCTCCCCCCCTTCCGCCGCACCTTCGACGCCACCGTTGTGCCCGTCTGCATCTACTGGGGGGCGAACACCCTCTCGCAGGTGCTGACATACGGCGTTGCGTGGCTCACGGGCCTCCAGTTGTGGGGCCTCAAGGACCCGACCGAGCTCCCCCCACAGTACCAGCCGGGCTCTATCTGGAAGCACGGCCTCGTGCTTGTGGTGGCCCTGCTTTCTGCCGTCCTCTTCGTCGTCCCGGCCAAGGTCGCGCTTGTTCGCGTCCAGGCCAGCCTTCTCCCGCCCGACCAGGACACTATCGTGAGCTTCGACCGCTCCTTTGGCGGGGCCGTCGAGCCCGCCGTAGTGGGTGGGAAGGGGTACGCCACAGCACGCGAGGCGCTCAGCTCATTCACCCGCGCGTCCTGGGTTCGCCTCTACAAAATATACGCCAAGGTCTTCGCCATCATGACGGGTGTCTATCTCCTCATGATGGCCGTCATCCTCGCCGAGGTTTTCCTCATGGCCTCTACCATCCCCAGGTGAGCGCCATTTCTGCTCGGCTCTGGCAAGGGGCTGGTGAGCTGTAGTGATGAGGATTGCTCTGTCACACGCTCGCCTCGGCACATACTCGTTTGTGGTCCCTGGAAGTTGGGTTGATGGTGATTTTTGCGAATGGAGGGCGATGGCTGAAGCGTGCTCCACCGCTGCGTGCAGTTGAAACTTCTTCCAAGTCGAAAGTACGACAGGCGGGTCCTCACCCCGAACCTGCAAGTGTTCTCTTATTTGTCGGTGATTTTGGGTTCTTGGTTATCTTGTTGTGTCTAGTTGGAATCTGTAAAAAGCTTTGATGGAATGCAGGCACCGGAGTGCACGTAATTAGGGATGAGGTGGCATAACCACTCAATTTCTAGCCTCTTTATGCAACGAGATATATCTATTTTGTTCATCGTCCCGCCACCTTGTCCACTATCACGATACCTCACTGCTCGCCAGAATTTCTTCACATGGCAGATTATAACAATCTTTCCCGAGATGCCCCCTAAGCACGTCAGGAACTCTCTTGAAGAGTCAATCGCCGAGTTCTTCCAAAAACACCGAGGCGCTACCCGAGCCCAATGCGACCAGTATGCCGGGGAACTTGTTAGGTTCCCCGTTGAGCCCGTTCCTATCTAAGGTTCATTTAGCTAGACTCTCAGCGTCTGCAGCCCGGATGACGGGGAAATAGTTCAATTTCGCCCCGAAGCGGACGCATTGGACACGGGGATGGTGCAGCTTGCGACTCGACTTCACCCGGACTTCGCGCCGGAGTGCATCTATCGGGGAACCGTCGGCTCACCACCACTCTACATCTTCGTCATGCGAAAGATGCCGGGACTCCCGTAGATTCAGTGGACAATTGCGATATGGAGCGATGACAGTGCTAGTCGCACCAATACGGTCGAAGATCTCACCAGGAGGTTCTCGGAGACATGTATATTTTTCGCCCCTACTTGCTCTCGACTCTTGACCAACACTATTCTCACCTGGCATTTCCAATGTGTAGATTCTTTTCTCAGTCATGGATTATGGAACCACGCCATCTGTCAATCCTGCGTCGATTGAGCATACGTTCTGGAGAGCAGTGGGTAGTTCAGACCCAGATTTTCATGCATTCGTCGATACAGGGTGAGGCCTTTTTTTGTACTCGTGGAAGCTCCAGGAAGGTTGTAGCGATGGAGCTGTGGGATTTTCCTCAGCCTTCAAGATGCTCAACGAGTGAGCTTGGGAAAACTCGCTAGGTAAGGAAGGAACCCACGTATGGATCTAGATTACACTGGGCAGGCTGGAATGTAATGCGCATTGTGCAAAAGTATACTCTGTTCAACCTTTTAAAGTGACGAGAAATGCCCCTTGATGAGCCGTTTAAGAGTGACCGTGTTGGCCGACTTGTTGTCCATGCTGAACCACTCTAACGCGGCAGCCCCTAGTGGCAGTGGCATCTTTTTATATATGGAACAACGACGGTACCAGTATACCAACACAGATCCAGTTGCTGTTCCAGAAAACGATCGAAGGGCAGTTTAACGATCTTTTGGTCTTGATGCTGGGTTTTGGGCTTGGGAGCCCCCGCCCGAGCCAGCCCATCCCTGTCGTTCGATCCAAGCGCAAAACGAATAGCGTGGCTTTGGTTGGTCAGGTTGGCACCCCGCCCCGGGGGCGGACAACTGGTCACCCACTTTTTTTGCCCCTCTGCCCATGCGGGATGATGGATAGATTTTCGTGTGTCGCTTTGCTCGACTGGTGTCTCTCTTTCTGGTCTCTCAGCCTCTCAATTACGCATCTGCCAGACTGCCATTTCACCAAAAGTAACATTTTGGCCATCGTTTCCCACACACCCTTATCGGAGACTTTATCTCGCACTTGTGTTCTAATTATTGCTAGAGTTTCCCAGAAACCCAAGACAGCCTTCAGGCTAGAACGGCTCGCCTGTTATCTCGTGGCGTGTCCACCAATTCGGCGCCCTCGGTTGTGCCGGGACTGCTGTTTGCCAAGTCGCTGACAATCCAGGAGCAACACCAAGAGCCACAAGGGAAGATCCTGAGCAACTCTGTTCCATAATCCAGGTCCGATTCCCACTCGCAGTTCCGTCCCAAGGCGGTTTGACATCCCACACCCCCGTGGCAGCCTTAACCTAAGCCTCTCTCGCTGCCATTTCTGTACCTCCCGGCTCCCGCTTCTTACTACTCCGACCGTTCTCACTTGGCTGCTGGCTGCTGCCACTTACCACATACCTACACCGGGTCATCCCACCATCCACTGGTGGTGCAGGACCCGACCCTTACTACTTTGTTTGACGTATAACTGTTACGCAGCACCAACCACCCAACATACCTCATCTAGCTGCCTGACTCCGTCACCGCCCAGGCATCCACGCGGGCGCTCACACACACACACACTCACACGTACACGCGCGCGCGCGCACACACCACCACCACCATCTCCCTCATTCCATCCTATCCTGTCCTATCCTATCCTGCCTATCCCATCCCGAACCGACTATTGGGCCTTTCCCCTTCCCGATACCCCACTCCACCAAAGTGAGCGACAGCAGCCGCACTTTGACTGCCACCCTGCCTGACCTACCAATCCGAGTTGCCTCTTGTTCCTGCCTATTCCAAGGGTCGGATTAGGGCTGCTCTGTTCTTTTGGTCCCTTCCGTCCCTTGCTCCCCGCTGCTCCCCTGCTCACCCCGGCACTCCCTACTTGGACACTAGTGAAAGCAGTAGAAAGGGTCATCAGCCCGCACCAGCACCAGAATCACAGCGGCCATGTACTCGGCGCCCTATGGATTCCCCAATGCCGCCGGCCCAACCTTCAACGGTGGTGCCCCACCGCCGCAGAACCTTCATCTGCAGCCCGGCCCCTCTCCAAGCCAGCAGTCACAACCGATGATGTACAACCCGCAGCAGTTTGCCATGGCCGCATCCCAGGGGCACTACCCTGGCGGGCCCAACATGATGCCCACCGCTGGGCCTGCCGGCATGATGCAGAATGCCGCTTTGCCACCGCACATGGCTGCCGCCAATGGCCAAAGTAGGTTTGCTTTCGTCTTGTGTGACAGGCTGCTTTCCCCCCAAAACACATTCTTGCCCCTGTACCCTTCCCCGGTCCGTCATCCCATCCTCAACGTCACATCTTCCACCTCAATGTCTGTCACTGGCTATCCCATCTCCGTTCCCCGTTTCTTTCACCCTTCCCGTTCTCCATGGCCATGTCCGCGCACCCCAAGGGCCGCCTGGGGGTTATCCTTGTGCCACGTTATCATGGCTTCGACAGGCGGCCATTAACGTTCTGGTTCGCCTGGGTTGTTACGTGCCTTGCCCTACGATGCCATCTTTCTCGGCCTCATGCAACTAGCGCGCCATGTGGTCATGAGCATACTTGTTTCTCGTTGCTAGTAAACCCCCGAGGCACATGCTCGATACTGACACGTTTCTCTTTCCCCCGACCAGTGGCATACCAGACGCCTTACACGAGCGCTTCTTACGGTGCCACCATACCATCCCCGGCGGTTTCGCAGCCTCAGTTACCGGTAAACTTCAATGCGATGCCCGGAGCAATGTCAGCGTACGGCATGAACACACCTGGCATGCCCCAGCAGCAACCACAACAGCAGCCTCAGCCATCACAGCAACAACAGATGATGCAGCGTATGCATCCGTCGCATCAAAACCCCGCGATAATGGGAGCCCAGACGCCTCATCGGTCGTTTAATCCTGCGCATGTCGCACCAAACTCGATGCCTCCACACCAACAGCACTTCTCTCCGCAACAGGCTTCTCAGAATGTCATGCAGAACCCGAATCCGCCGTCATCCAGCGCCCAGCAACACCAACAACCAAACGCTGTGGTAACCACCCCGCAGACACCGACCTTTCCCCATGCTGCCCACGGCTCTAATGCCCACGATAGCTCTGCCGTCCAGACACCACTCAGTCCCGGAAGCGAGTCAAGGGAGAAGGAGAGGTTTGCGGTGTTACTGGACATCAACGCCGAGCTGATGTACGAGGCAGTGCAGCTGCAGAATACGATCCTGGAACATAAGAAGGACAACGACACGTTTGACGAAGGGGGAAAAATACAGAAGAGGCCCCTGACTGAAGAGGAAGAACCTCTCCATCATGATTATGCTCAGTGAGTCGGAGTTCGGATATCATCTCACAATTCAAGCTGCGGAAATATCTTCCATCCGAGTAGGAGGCTGACACTGGACGTTTGAAGGGTGATGAGACGCCTCCAGACCAACCTTGCCTACCTTGCCACGTTGGTGGAAAGGAAACCAGGACCGTCGGTGCCGTGTCCGGCATACCTGATGGCACCGACGGCAAACCTGTCTATTAAGCTTAGGAACCCCACGCCGAGGGCGGAATCAGAAGTGAAGCCGGATCCGCAGGCGGAACGCCAAGAGAGAGCAAAGACGCTGAAGGAGCTCTACGGTCGCCTGCAGGCTTTGTATCCCGGCATCGACTATACGAAAGAGCCCGTATACCCCGCGGAGAAGAAGTCACAGGGAGGTCAGGGGCAATACCAAACCCAGCAACGGCCGGAGCGAGCACAAGGGGGTTCAAGCCAGGCCAGCCCGGTCGCAACACCCGGACCGAATAGGACTCCGCAGATGGCCACTCTCCCGCCGCCGGGCCAGGCGGCGGCACTCCAGGCTGCTTAAGCTCGCTCTTTCATTCGACATATTGTGTTCGCGGATATGTATACCCGTGATTCTTTCTGGAGTTCCGATGTTTGGGAGCGTCTGAGATTGCAATTGAGGGTTATTTCATTCTTAGCCAATTCTTGGGACTGGGAGGTTGTTGTGTTGTCGGGGCTTAGCTGGCGTCTGCGGAGTCACTCTTTCGGCTGGCCTATTGATGACTGATATAAGAGTTTCGTCATTCTTCGGGGATTCTCATGGCCCGGTCCTTGCCTTGCGATTGTCATGGACGGGATGATACGTGGAATGGAAATATAAGAAAATGTCGAGGAGGTGCATGAGCGGCGCCAGGCGTTTGTATCTGGAGGATGAACTGTTTGTAAATATACCTACGAAATCAAATGTACAAAACGTACTAGAAAACGTAATAAGAATTTTCAGTAAGAGTGGAGGTGCTGGAGTGAGTGCATGGCAGTGTTCATTTGGAAGAATCGGCTCAACCTTCGCTCTCCAACTCTCTGACACTTGAAGGTCGACAGGCCAGTTCTGTTTCATAATGGTACGGGTTTTTAGTGGGTTGTGTGGACAGAAGACGCTCGCGTTCATGCCAATGAGAGGGGCGTCGCCTAGGTTAGTTCGAAACCATTGAGGTGAATGGGGTGCGTACCAGTCAAGTTGATAAATACGGTGCGGGAGCTGAGCTGCCAAAGTACATTGTCGATGCTTGCCAATTCCCAATTGAACGGATCCCTTGCCGAAGAGCTGATTGATGTCTGTGGGTAACCAGAAAGCTACGATCCTTGTCGTCGCTCTAATGCCTAGGTAGGTAATCCATTCACCTGCAGGATACCACACAGACAGTGGTGCGGTCGTTTGGTTGCGAGTATGCCGTTCGACAGTGTCCAATGTCCCTTGACGATTGACGAATAGCAGGCGGCGAAGATTAAGGGCTTCTCTTGATGATAAAGGTATTCTTGCCTTTTGAATCTTCTATTTTCTGACGTGCTTCTAAATTAGCTAGGGCTGTTGGGGAATTCATGAAAGAAGAAGGCACCAGATTCGCTCTGACCTCCCGACAACCAAATTGGGGTGATTTCGCTAGAATCGCTGTCAATAGCCCAATCCACATGCTCATTTTCAAGTTTGCAAACCCCGCCGGATGGGATTTGTTAGGAACTGGGAAGACGTAGTACGTAGGCAGTGAAGTTGTTGTTCTCGGCTCCTGTCCGAAGGCTTCGGTTCTTCGGCCGGCTTTGGATGTATCTCGACCTCTCTGCCCACGAATCTGGGCGACTCCACGCCATTCATCCCCAAGTCTGTTTCACCTCCCACGAGACCACTCGATCAATGAAACTAAAGACTCGACTGAGTCGATTGGCGCTCGCTTTGCTTTGGTCTTCTTCAAGGGCAGCCAAGCGGATCGGTTCTCTTTTCTCCTGCCGGCCCCATCTTCGGATCATGCAATCCCTGCCAATGACTTGCTCCTTCCTCCCCCCTCTTGCCCCTGTCACTTCTGGCATTTGAGTGGTGCACCTTCTGAGGCTCTTCCAATTGTGCCTGTTATGTACCTTGCACCTGGCTAAAATGTAACAATTTTGTCTCTGCTCCTCCTAAGATCCCTATCACCACAACAAGCAGCAAGGTTGGGATATCACGTCCTTACTGCCAACACTATTTGGTGCATGACGGCTTCACGTAGTGGGAAGCGTCCTGCTGTGCTGGTTGTGCTGCCTGTCACGTCCGGTTGGAATTTCAAGGTCTGCGTGGACGTGAACTACCGCGCCCACATTCCAGTCTCTACCGACACAAGATCGCACAAAAACGACTCCCTTCTGCTAATCCACCCTTCTAACCTCTCTGGCCTGGGCTTCGCCATGGAGCCCGGCCACCAAGACGAAGAGAACAAACATGTCCCGTCCTATCCATTATACATGCCCGCTTCAACGACGCATTCTTCGCCCACGATGGAGCCCGCGCCAGGTCCAACAGCCGAGGCGTCGGCACAGATAATCTCGGCCGACGCTCGCGAGCAGCACACGATGGCACACGATTCCATGGTCACAGTCAGGCTCTCAGAGCCTGTCCCTGTCCTGACACTGAATACAAACGTTGGCTCGCATGTCCCGCCTACGGGGAAAAACGTTTACGCAGGACACCAGTACACGCCTACAGATGATCTGGCGGAGCCTGTGACGGAGATGGAAGAGGAAGCTGGTCTGGCTGCGGAAGCGAAGGCAGTTGAGGAGCTCCTGAGCACAGGACGGGGCAGGAATCTGCAGGATGAGCTCGCGGCCAACGAGGATGATGATGATGCTGCACGCGGAGCTACTGCAGGTGCACGGGACGGCACTGCAGCACCAATCACCCCCACCACTGGGACAGTCAGCAAATCTTCGACTTCAGGCACAGAATCGGACTTGACACCAACCTCTGAACCCGAAGAAGTCGATTGGGATCATCTCCAGAAAAGGGAAGACCAGCAGTCAAAAGACCAAGAATCTGACAATGTACGAATTGCCTCCCACAGGACTCTCCGCTTACTGCCGCTGCCAAATGCAGCTGTGGTAGGCCTGGCAGGGGAGGACCCTTCCGCCATACGTGCCCTTACTGTGCCTATGATCCATCCATTTTGGCGCAACACTCACATCACACACAGCACCTGATTACTGACAACAATTCAATCAAACAAAACCAACATAGACCGCCCTATTACTTGCGAGACTAGAGCAAGAAAATGCCAAATTTGCAACGAACCCGCAAAGCGCCAAGGCTAAGCTTGTGGAAGACAGAGACAAGCAAGAATCTCCCTCTCGACGACCACGACCGCCCTCGATGGCACAACTACAGGACATGGTCAATGGGCCGACGCCGCCGGCCCTGCGATATTCAATGTTACCGCCGCCGCCGATGACGGACCTCGAATTCTACTCAGCGCTGGTAAAGGACTATCAGCAGACGGCTGCCCGGCTGCCGACGCTGCTGTCGAACAAGATACGCAAGGGGGTGCCCCCGCCGCTACGAGGTGTCGTCTGGCAGAGCATGTCTGGGGCCCGCGATGCCGGGCTGGAGGAGCAGTTTGAGCGGTTCTGCGGCGAGACGAGCCCATACGAAGGCATCATCGGCAAGGACCTTGGGCGGAGCTTCCCCGGGGTCGACATGTTCAGGGACCCGGAGGGCGACGGTCAACGAATGCTCGGCCGGGTGCTCAAGTGCTACAGCATCCATGAGCCCGAGATCGGCTACTGCCAGGGGCTCGCTTTTCTGGTCGGCCCGCTGCTGATGCACATGCCGGACAAGCAGGCGTTTTGCGTCCTGGTGAGGTGGGTTCCAAACCTCCCCTCTCATACCTGTTACCCTTGATTCCTTTATTTTTCTTCTTGTCCTTTTTTGCCCTCTCAAATCGAACCATAGGGCTGGGGAAGGAGTCCATTTATGAGTCGATTTAGGGTTTCATTTGTCTTTGGAGCGCGGCCTCTCAGCTAACACGGTCTGATGTCTGGAACAGGTTGATGGAAGACTACGATCTTCGCAGCTGCTTTCTGCCCGACCTGTCAGGGCTACATGTTCGGATTTACCAGTTTCGAGAACTTTTACGGGTCAATCTGCCCATTTTATCGGGCCACCTGGACGATTTGCAGGTTGACCCGGTCTATGTTTCACAATGGTTCCTCTCCTTTTTCGCCGTAACATGTCCTCTACCCATGCTGTTTCGCATCTACGATGTGCTCTTTGCCGAAGGCGCGTCGGAGACGCTCATGCGGGTGGCGCTGTCACTCATGCACAAGAACCAGGGCCGCATCTTGGCATGCACCGAGCTGGAGGATGTGATGCAACTCTTGCTCTCCCGGGGACTTTGGGATTGCTACCACTACAACGCCGACGAGTTTGTCCAGGACTTTGTCGGCCTCAGCAACGTTGTCAACCGAGAGCGACTCGCGCAGTTGGAGCAAGGGTATCAAGGGTATCGGGCAGCCCAGATTACTAGGCCAAATGCGGCGCGGGCTTCCGACGTTACCACAGCAGCCTCCCGATTTTTGGGCCGCCTTGGCTTTGCAACCTCAGCAATTTCGATTGGCAACAAAGGCTCAGCGGCAGCGACCGCGGCAGCGGCACGACCAAGAATTGCAGCTTCCTCATCATCATCAATTGCATCAACAATTCAGAGCTCAACAACAATTGACAACACCATCACCACGAGCCAGTCTTCCCCAGCGACTTCAACAGCGACCATAACCACAGCGATAGGACCGACAACGACCCTCAGCCCTGGCCTCACCGCTCCATCCCCGCCTCTGAGCATGTTGAGGAGGAGTGCGTCGAAACAAAGCCTTGCCTCGACCCTCAACTCTATGGAGGCCAACTCGTCATCAGCATCATCTGCGGTCAGCGTTCTCAGTTCTGCCTCGGCATCAACCGACGCCACCTCCATATCAAGAGATTCGTCCACCTCGGACGAGCCAATCGCCCGTCAGTCGAAGCCGCAGGCTGCTGCCAGCGGCGGCAGCAGCCATTCGGACAGCAGATACCTCAACAGCCAGATAGAAGACCTGCTTACAGCCCTGACCGATCTGCAGCGCCAACAAGCCCTGTTGGCCGATCAATTGCAACGCGAAAGGGAAGAAAGAGACGAGGATCGCAAGGTCGTCCGGGCACTTCTTGACGGAGTGAAAGAAGCGGAACCTGCCGCTGCGAACACCACTTCACCGCTGCAAAGTGAAGAAAATGTCGCGGGCCAACTCACATCCACGATTGAGGATACCACCGATACTACCGCTTCTCTGGAGCAAGAGCAGCAGCAGCAGCAGGAACAACCAACGCTGACCTTGGAAGCACAACCGAGCTATGCCGAGCCTTACAGTGTCGACCCAAACCAATACGCCTACGCAGCGTATGCGCAACCGCAATACCAACAGTACCAGTACGCTCAGGCAGGGGTCGTCACGGACCAATACCAACAATACGCGCAACAGCAGGTTGTTGCTCCAGATCAGTACCAGCAGTACCAACAGTACCAACAGTATCAACAGTACCAGCAATATCAGCAATACGAACAGCCCACCCCTCCCCAAGAGCCTCAAGGGCAGCAGCCTCAGCCTGAACCAACAGCCTCCACTGCCACAGTCCAGACCAAACCACAACCCGTCCACGCTCTCCTTAGCTCGGGCCCTTTAGCTGACCTGCTCAAGGCCGTGGAGGAGAGATTCGGCACCAGTGGAGACATCGGCAACAGGAGATCGTCGTTGGCGGAAACCAAGCCGCAGCTGCGGGAACAGTTAGCACGGGCAAAGGAGCAGCTGAACAATGAGCTCGCCAAAGGACAGGATAATGTTCGCAGGGTGGCCGATCTCGACCAGGAGATCTCGACGCTGAAGGAACAGCTTCGAGAAAGCCACGTCCACGTCAGAAACGTGCACCAGGACAAGCAGCGGCTAGAGAAGCAGATCTTGGGGCTGAGGAGCCGCGTCCCTGCAGAGAGCTCGGCCGCCAACGCCACGGAGAGCACCAGCCATACCAACAGCAACACCGATTGGTTCGGTAGGACGATGACAACCGGTAGCGTGAGTTCGTCCGGTGCCGCGGCCGCGGCCGGCAGTGGGTTGCGGGAGCTGAAGCTCGGCCGGAGTAGGTCGACGCCCTCGCAAGCCTCGAACGCCGCTGGGCCGACATCGAACTTCAACAAGAGGACGTCGTCGGTCTTCACCAGCGCCACGACGGGGCCCCGGGTGACCTCGCGCGAGTCACTGGTGCCCCCCCAGGCCGCTGCTCCCGCCAGCGAGCATGAGGCGCTCCTGCTGGAGCTGGTGCAGGCCAAGACAGCCGAGGCGGTGGCGAGGCAGGAGGCCGAGGAGGCGAAGCAGAAGCTCGAGAACATGCGGAAGGCACTGGGCCTGGCTCCGGGGGAGGCGGCGTCTTCCTCGTCGTCGGCCTCGACGGCCCTAGGCATGTTTGGACGCTTCACGACCTCTATCGCCGAGACGGCCGCCGGTAAGCCCGGTGCTGCTTCTGCCTCCACCGCGGCTGCTCCGTCGCCGTCCCCGTTGGCCGCCGCTGCCGTGGCGGCTTCTGGTGGTGGGGTCGGGGGTTTCTTTGGCTGGGGCAGGAGATGAGCGTCTTTTGCTTTGCTGGCTTTGAGTTGTAAAACACCCGTTTGCTGTTTTCCTGCAGGGTTCACAAGTAGGCAAACATTAGTTTGCGCTCGCGTGCCCACAGACAGGAGCCAGTGGCCGCACGGACTGGCCCATTCCTCGTGTAGATAGATTCGGGTCTACATTTTCTTTTTTTTTCCTGTTTCCTTTTTCTCTCAAGACCTTTTTTTCATTTTCTCTTGATACCTGACCGACCGTTTCGTTCGCCAAGCGACGACGGAGTCTAAATCCCACCGGAGTACGGTATTCATTCGCATAGCAGAGCATTTACATCGCAGGCCGGGAGGCCGGGCATCATCTTCATTTTGGAAGGCCGGGGGGCGGCCTGCTTTTTCTGTCTTTTTTTGCTGGGTCTCTAAAACGGACATTACACAGATTACAAATTATATCCTTACATAGGTGCCTCCTGAGTTGCCTCGACAATTAGGATTGATGGGCCGATTATGGGAAGACTCGAATTGAAAATGTATTAACTACGTTACGCTTCAGACTGGCGGCTCTGACTTGGTGAAGTGACGTAGGGGATCGTGAGACGGCGGGAGCAACAATCTTGATTGGGGAGCACCTTGCCTACTAGCTAAGGGGTGGTGTCGGAACGAATTGCATGTGTGGCAGGCAGATTAGGGACATGGTAGAACGACAGGGGGTTGAATCACACCGACAGGAATCCACGATAAGGCTCAAACATAATCCGTACAAGGTATTCTCTGGGCCACCTACCTTTGAACAGGAAGCCAAAGAGACCGAAACACTCAACCTCAGTGGAAGGCAACTTGTCTCAAATCGCGCAGAGAAGTCGTGACGGCTTTTTTGTCAATGGTTACTACGCCGTTGAAGGTGAGAGTCAGGTGGGCAGATTCCGGATTTGGCTTCTGTGAGAGATCCTGCTGTTGCATCTCTCGCTCCTTTTCTTAGTGCCGCTATAATCACATGCCAGTCTCATCCCCAGAAGCACGCGCATGACGCCAGCAGCCATATCCCACCCGCCTACGTTTTGGATGTGACAGGTGTCAAGGAGGGAAGAGAAAACATGAACAAAGGAGTATGTGATGCGGAAACAGGACAGATCGTCTTCAGAGCAGAGGAGCCAACGCCACATCATCTATGTGTGTTGTGTCCGCTCAAATCTCCCAGATGGAGAGACATTTGCGGAAGCCACGCAAGTCAACAGAGGCGAGTTCAAATTCAAAGCTGTTATCTTGTAGCCTGAGCAAGCTAGCAGCAGTTAGGAGGTGTGGCTCCGGTCCTGACGAGATGATAGGTTGAGCTCATAGCGTCCGACGGGATGGGATCCTGAATGGATCGTTGTGGGCTAAGCACAGAACTTTTAAAGTACTCATCTGATAGCCATCTAATATGTATGGATCAAAGTACCCTCAAGGTACTGGGTAGCTCTGTTTCGAAGCAGTTGCCGGGGCATGATATCGTCATAGGCAGAATTTCAGTCACTGAAGACATGGCACAAGCCACACCATTGAAGACCACTGCAGAAAGTACCCGATCATCGAGCAGAGGACCACACCACCCCCCTAGGCCAACAGAGAGACCTGTTCCACCAGTGACCAGACCACCACCTCAGCACCTCCTAAAGCTCCACCCAGTCGTGTGCCTGTTTTCTTTTAGGGGGAGGGCAAAGCGTCACTGCTTTCTAGGTGCCTATGAATGTGCGTTGTTGACGGCATCCATTGGACCTGGCACTTGAACCTCTTCATCACGCACATTGCATCGAACACGCTTGCACACAAGACACCAAAAAGCCTCACTTTCTCAACGCTGCTATTCAAATTTGTAGCTGGCATCTGATCCTCTCTATCCTTCAGCCAGTTCTGCTGCAGCTTATCCAGGCCTCAAGAGATACTTGCGGTGAGTAAAATATCAAGAGGGCCGGGACCTTGCAGCATAAAGCCCCGGAATTTAGAGGAGCCAAGAAGGGCGAAAGAAAAGAGGGCAGAGAAAAAAAAACTGACGACATCCAAACCACAGCTCTCCCCATCACGACCTTGCAACCACCCTTCCGTCTTCCTTCGCACATTTCACAGAAAGGAACCATCCGCCGCAACCCGCCAACACGCATCCGCGTCCGAATAGAAAATAAATTACAATGGCGGACACAGCTCCTGCTGCCAACGGCGGCTCCAACGTCGATGCTCTGAAGAACAGTAAGGTTCGTCATGGTCTGATCTGATACCCTTATCTAGCAGCTTGCCCGGCGACTCCGGCTAACTTGCTCTAGTGTTTCAAAAGCTTCACGCATCGCCATGCCTCCTCCTTCCTCGGGCCCGCGAGCAAGCAGCGCATACTAGACGTCGCCAGATACGCAGCGATAGCTAATTCCTTGGCCTCGCAGATGCCGCTGCTGCTTATAACTCGGTTGCCAATGGTATGTTTGAAGATGTCTAAACAAAAACTTCTCAACACGTCTCCTCCCGGCTTCTTTCTGCGTTGCGTTTTATGTGCTTGCTGGCTCGAGATCGTCTGTTGTCTCTTGGCTTTTCTTTTCATTCTTGTTCTTTTTTCCCGGCATCTCCTTTGGAGTCCACACCGCTGACCGACAATGCCCTTACGGCCAGGCCCAGTTGCCCAGAACGTGAAGGACCAGCAGGCGAAGACGGCTGCCGAGTTCTCCAACCTGGCCGCCTCCCGGCAGACTCCGTCCAACCCCGCGGCAACCGGCCAGCCGCTGACGCACTTCCACTCGTTCTTCTCGGAGCTCCTATCCTGGAACAACCCTCGTACGTATCACCACTTTGGTCTCTCTAGGTCGCTCTAGGTCACTCTAGATGTCTCCTCCCTCCCTCGAAATCACATGTAGACGTGACGGGCAACTTTTGCTAACGAAGGCGGGACGCCGTTTCATACAAACAGGTGCCTCCGCCATCGCATACGCTTCCATCGTCACGGTCATCTTCGCGGTTAGGTACCTGGATGTGCTCCGATGGGGTTTGAAGCTTACGTGGATGATCCTAGCCACGACGGTCGCAGCCGAGGTTGTGGGTAAGACCCTCTTGAACACGGGCTTCGCGAGCCAGCTCCGGCCCCGGAAGTACTACACTCTGTCTCGTGAGGCCCTCGACGGCATCATCGGCGACGCCCACGAGCTGCTCAACTTCTTCATCATCGAGTCTCAGCGGATCCTCTTTGCCGAGAACGTCCCTATCTCTGCTGCCGTAAGTCTAATACCCCCCAGCTTGCCCTCGACCCTCACCTTCCCCTGACCCCCTTACTGGAGACTCGGATCATGGCCATGCTGACAGTTGACGCCAAATCGACCATAGGCCTGTGTCGGAGCTTTCCTGTCGTACTACCTCGTCAAGATCGTGCCATACTGGGGGCTGACCCTGATTTTCACCACCATCGCCTTCATCGCGCCCCTGGTCTACAAGTCCAACAAGGAGCTCATCGACTCGCAGCTTCAGCAGGCTTCGGACATCATCAACTCCCAGACCCACCAGCTAAAGGAGGTTGCTGGCAAGCACACCGCCCAGGCCACAGAGCTGACGAAGCAGTACATGGGTGACTATACTGCCAAGGCCCAGCAGCTGATCCGCGGCCGCTCTGCCTCTCCCGAGGCGGCCGCCAAGCCTGCTCCCAAGCAGTACCAGGCTACGGACTTCCCGGCCGCTCCCAAGGAAGACTTCGTCAAGCCAGAGGAGCCTTCCGTTAAGACCGAGAAGGAGCCCCTCGTGGCCGAGTAAGGAGAAAGTTGCAAAAGGGAAACCAAAAGACGAGAGGGCTCTCTGAAGCTTATCGTTACTGCCTACCTCTTCTTTCATAACTCACCTCCTAAACGGGGACGGATGCGGATACGCCTCGACCTAGTCCAATCTCTTGCAGGAAGACGAGTGTGGTTGAGGTGTCACTCGTCCTTCCGATATCCTATGGCAATGCTCCACTTACCTACCCTGCTACCTGTCTTCCTTATTTACCTCCCTGATTCTTCATTCTGGCATGATATGAGGAGCCTGATACAAACAACTCCAACCCAGAGGGGGAGAGTGGGTGGACATCGGAGAAACGTCATGTGTTCTGCTTTTTGCTTCTCATTCCGTCGACGGGGGCAAGAATATCGATCGTCATGGCCGAAATGAAAAGAAATGACACCGGGACGGGCACGCATGGGGGATTTTAGGGGCTTGTGGACACTTCTTTCCACATTTTTTTTTTAGTACTGCGATTATTTTTTGTCTCTTGTGTCTGGCTTTTTTCTCTCTATTTTTCGGTGTTGATTTTGCTCTCCTCCCCCCCCTCCCCCCCGGGTTCTCCCCCTGCAAAGATACATACATATTGGCAACTGGTACGAGAATACAGATATGGGGAACGAACGGAATGTCTTCAGCAGCAATGAGAACGAATGGCAGTTGGAAGGCTCTTGAGAGCGAAGGGTGTTCGAAATGGGATGTTCTTTTTCTGCGTTTGTCTTGCACGTGTAACTACCTACCTAGGTAAACTATGGACGGATGATGGATAAGTGAAGAATAAGTTTATGTGAGGTTCGCTTCTGCTTTTGATTCTGCTTTTCTTTTTGCTTTGCTGTTGTCGCTGCTGTTGCCCTTGCCGTTGTTGGAATGTTCGTAGTGCGGGAGCAAGTTTTATGAGACAGTCATGGAGACTTGAGATTCCACAGAACCCGCAAGAGCCGTTAAATTTACCCCGTAAGGCTCATGCTCTTTCGATAGTATACTCACTTTACACGTAACCTATCTTTCTTCCTTGCAGCTGCTCACCCATGATGCCTTCCTCTAGCATCTAGGCAAAACAAGGTGGACGAAGAGTCCTAGTCACTGAATGTTTTAGCGTATGGGGGGAGACCCTGAAGCCATACCGCCCAGCATGTCCTCAGACAGACGACATTATATGGTTTCATCCATTTGACAAATCCCACACGTCCTCTTCCGCATCTTCCTTCCTCGATGCCCTCCCGCTTGTCAGCGAGTATGTCTTTCTCCCTGGATTGCCACTCTACTCCATCAGGACGGGGGAGGGTGAAGTTCGCCTCCGGGAGCATATAGACCACGTAATCACCGACAGCATGGAACAAGCAGGTTCATGGTCAAAATAAGGGATCTGAATGAATTGCTACAGTCATACCAATTATCATCAACGTCGCGGACTCATGGACACCAAGCGTAGAGGGGGGGGAGAGAGGAAAAATATAAAAAAGGAAAACCCCAGACCATCCCAAATACCATAGACTAATCGAGACCCGAGTAGAATAAACTCAAACAATCAAGAGCAAGAAAGAATTGATAGCAAAGAATAAAAAGCAAAAAGCAGAAGGAAGAAAAGAGACTGGTCCTAGGCTTCTAGGCACCCCAGCGGATATGGAACCCCGTCCTCTTATCATGTCCTCATCACCCCGTTCGTAGCATTCGGCCTTTGTTTATTGCCACACCCCTAGCCGACCAGGCAATGCACAAGAGAGCCAAACGGTCTAGATTCCCCTTTGATTGCCCTCCCTCCCTCAGTCACTATCCATCCCAAACTCGTCGCTCTCATCACCACCGTCCTCTTCCTCGTCCTCGTCCTCGTCAATGAGGAGCGAAGAGTCGTCATCGACAACGTAGACGGGCTTCTTCTTGGGTGCGACGACAGCGGCCCGGGCAGGACGGCCGCCCCTCGCCGCGGGCGCCGCTGCCCTGGCGGCCTTGGGGGACGGCGAGCTGTCCTGCATAAGGACATCATCGTCATCATCTTTGACTCCGACAACGCGGCCGGCGCGGCCGATGGCGACGTCGTCACTGTCGTCGTCGTCGTCGTCATCGTCGCTGCTCAACACAACCTTCTTGGCCTTGAGCTTGGCGGCGTACGCCTTGGCCGCGGGGGAGAGCGTCGTCTTCTTCGTCGCGACGGCCGCCTTGGGCTGGGGCTTGGGCTTGGATGCCGCCACCTCTTTGCCCTTGCTCTTGGCGCCCGGCGGACGGCCACGGGCCTTCTTGGCGGCCGCGGAGACGACGCTCAGCGGCGCCTTGGAAGTCCCCGCGGACGACGACGAGGTGGATGGCTTGGTCGCAACTGGGAGGTGACGGCCGTCGTCCTCGTCGTCCGAGATGAAGGCGTCGACGTCGTCCTTGACCGACTTGACGGGGCTCGAGCGCGCCAGCATCTCGTAGTTGGTGTCGTCCAGGCTCTCGAGGTCGAGGTTCATCTTGGACGGCTTCGACTTGAGCTTACCGAAGGCCGCGGTCGAGGTGGAGCTGCCGCCCCCGCCGGAGGAGCCGGCAGCGGCGGCGTTCTCGCCCGAGCTGGTCTCCGGGCGCGACATGGCGAAGAGGCTGAGGCGGCCGTTCTGCGAGTTCTTGGCCGGCTCGCCGATGCCTTTGACCATGGCCCCGACGTCGCCGAGCAGCTTGTCGTCGTAGTCAGACTCGGACTCGGATAGGTCGTCGTCGACGATCCAGGCCTTTGTCTTGGTGGCCGCAGCCCGCTTGGCGCGCGCCGGCGCCGCAGCCGCGGGGGCCTCGTCCATCGACTGAGATGCAGCCGGCTCGACGGTGGACTCCTTCTCCTTCTTGACCGCCTTTGGCCTGGTCAGGGCGGCGAAGTCGTCGTCGGAAAAGTCGTCCGAGGCGGTCCCATCGAGCTGTGAGGAAGCAGCCGGTTTGGGCTTGGGCTTGGGCTTGGGCGCAAACATGTCGGCGAACCGCTGGTGAGTCTTGGTCTCGATCTTCTCGGCCTTGACGGCTGCCTTGGGTGCCCGCGCCGTCTTGGCCTTGCCCGGCTCGTAATCATCATCGCCCTTGGCCTTGCGGCCCCGACCGGCGCCGATCTTCTTGGAGACGCGACGGCCCATGCGACGGATGTTGGTCTGGATCTCCGAGTCAAGCTTCATCTGCGTCTCCCACTCGAGCAAGAAGTCGTCCAGGTCCTTGACCCACAGATCCTTCTCGCTCTTGAGCGCCAACTCGTCATGCTCCGCTTTCTTGGCCTCGATCTGCTTCGTGAGCTTCTCAAGCCGCTCAAGAGTGAGGGACCATATGGGCAGCTATTCCCAGACAGGGACGTTAGTGACTTGTAACTTGCCTCGATTCTTCCTTCTTCCTACTACAAGGCAAAAAGGGCGCCAAGGACTCAAAACTTACCGAGAGCAGATAGTCAAAGTCCCTGGCACTGGACTCGACATCATCCTCTGCACCGTCGTCGGCACCTTCGTTGTCGTCGTCGTCGTCCTTGTTCCTCTTACCTGATGCGTCACTCTTGGGCGGGAAAGCCTCATACTTGCGGTCGCGAAGCTCCTGGACCAGCACGGTCTTCTTCTTCTTGGAGACGACCAGCTTATTCTCGATAATCTCCGAGATGAAGCGGTACTGGTTCTTGAGCTTGCGGTAGTCTGCATGATAGACCTTGAGCCAGTGCGCCTTGCGGTCACCGTACACCTTCAGGCGGTAGTGGTAGTACTCCTCCATGATGTCCTCAACCTTGTCGTACTTCCGGATCATGCCGTTGGTATCGAACGCAACCAGGTTGGTCGTGGCGATGTTCTTGTTGAGCCTGAACTTGTCGAGGAGGCCCTCTTCAAGTGCCGCATTCATGTGCTTCTCTTCCATCTGAATGATGAAGTGGACGCTCTTGTGGTCGTTGAACTCCTTGTAGTCCTTGATGAACGAGGGCGCCTTCTCGGCCCGGATGATGTCCTCGAGCCTGGCCTTGAAGTCGTCCGTCCACATGCGGATAGGCAGCTCCGTGATGACCACCTCGTTGGGGTTCTTGTCATCCTGGAAGGCGATACCGTTGAACTTGTACCTGCCGGGGCCTTCAGGCTCGGGGGTTCCCTTCCAGCCACGGAACCAGGGTGTCATGGGCTCGAAGGGGAGCTCCTCCCTGGACTCGTCCAGACGACCCATGCGCCGCTTGAGATTCTTGATGATCTCCTCCGGGTGGTAGTTGGG
Organism: Pseudohalonectria lignicola; assembly: GCA_003049395.1. Classification (NCBI taxonomy): domain Eukaryota; kingdom Fungi; phylum Ascomycota; class Sordariomycetes; order Magnaporthales; family Ophioceraceae; genus Pseudohalonectria; species Pseudohalonectria lignicola. The sequence continues at coordinate 32,406 of PYSP01000101.1, forward strand.
AATCGAAGTGCTCCATCCGGTACCGATGCCGTCGGCGCCGTTGACGAGCACCATGGGGATGACGGGAGCATACACCTTGGGCTCGATGACCTTGCCGTCGTCGACCTGCGACTCCAGGATCGGCTCGTCGAGAACGGAGAAGACACGCCGGGCGAAAGGGGAGAGACGGGTGTGGATGTATCGAGCGCTGGCCGCATCAGAGCCGCCCTGGAGACGAGAACCGAAGTTGCCGCTGGGCTCCAGGCAGTTCACATTGTTGGAGCCGACGAAGTTCTGCGCCAAGCCGACGATGGTCTGCTGCAGCGAGGCTTCGCCGTGGTGGTAGGCCGCCTTCTCCGAGACGTAGCCGGCCAGCTCGACGACTTTCTTGTCCTTGACTAGGTTCTGCTTGAAGCAGGCAAAGATGACCTTGCGCTGGCCGGGCTTGAACCCGTCAATCACCGAGGGAATCGAGCGCATGTTGTCGGCCATGCTGAAGAGGATGAGCTCCTTGTGCACAAAATCATTGTAGCTGATAGACTTGTGCATCGAATGGTCAAGGTAGGTCCCGGGCACGAAGTTGCCCAGCCACTCCTTGCGAGCGTCGGCCTTCTTCTTGGAGAAGGCCAGCTCGAAGAGCTCCGTCTCCTCGGCCTTCATCGTCTCAAACGCCTTCAGGTGCTCATCTAAGTTTGTGAAGTAGACCTGGGCGTCTTCGTTGGTGCTGGATCCCAACCCCTTCAAGTACTTGTAGTCCCAGCGGCGGATCTCGTGACTGTGAGCCTGCTTCCACTCTTCATACTGGGGCATGGTGAAGAAGGTCTTCAACTTGGTCGGCTTCTTGGGGTTTGGACCCTGCCAGACCTTCACCACGGGGGTGATAAACTCCTGGAAGAAGTCCGGGATCCGGAGGAGGGACGGGAACTGCACTTGGAGGAAGTTGATCAGGAGGCCCTTGATGTGACTTCCGTCGTGGTCCTGATCGGCCATGATCATGAGGTGGCCGTACCGGAGCCCCTTGGTGTCTGTATACACCTGCTTGTGCTTGAGACCCAGGAACTGCTTGATGTTCTGGATCTCCTTGTTCTTCATGATCTGGTCGAGCGAGGCGTCACGGACGTTCAGCATCTTGCCTCGAAGGGGGAACACGCCGATGCGATCAGGATCGAGGATCGCACGTCCGGCGACGGCCAGACCCCTGGCCGAGTCACCTTCCGTGAGCACGAGCGTGCACTCGTGCCCGTGCTTCGTGCCCGCCAAGTTGGCGTCGACGAGCTTCTCATTGCTGATCCGTGAGCGCTTGTTGCCGTCGCTCTTGGCCAGCATCTTGTCTGCCTTCCTATCCGCGAAGTGGATAATGTTGGTGATGGCGTCCGTCTGCCTGATCAGCTTGAGGAAGCGCTCCGACAGCACGCACTTGCTGCCGAACTGGCTTGGCTTCGTCGTCAACTGCTCCTTCGTCTGCGAGGTGAAGGCTGGGTTCTCGACTAGACAGCTGACGAAGATGAAGATATGGTTGCGGATGTGGTTGAGCTTGAGCGAGTGCCCCTTCTTCTGCTTGTTAAGATCCTTCAGAAGCGCCTGGCAGATCTGGTCCGCAATGTAGTTGGTATGCGTCCCGCCCGACGTCGTGGCGATAGAGTTGACGAACGACACCTGCTGGAACGAGCCATCCGAGACAGTGAAGCCGACCTTCCACCGCTCGTGGCCCTTGAGGTCCTCGAAGATGACAGAGGCCACAGGAGCCTGGCCCTCGGTCGTCTCCACGTCATCGCGTTCCTTGGCGATGGCCTTGGCGTACATTTCACAGTACTGCTTGAAGTTGACCTTCAGGTGCTCCCCATTCAGGTACACCTTGACCCCATCCACGGTCCCGGCCATGTCGTAGACTCGGCGGATGATGAGCGCCTCCAGGTCGGCATCGATCCCGTTCTCCATGTTGAAGCGCTTGTAGTCCGGGGTGAAGGTGACACGGACAAAATCTGACGTCTTGTTGGAGGTGATCTTAGCCTTTCCAACCTTGCTCATGTTGTCCGTCCACGTCTGCTTGTATCGCTTCCCATTTGCCGAGTCCTGCACTTCAATCGTGAACTGGGTGCTGAAGATGTTGGTTAACTTGGCACCGTACCCGTTGCGCCCACCGACCGTCTTCATCTCCTTGTCGTCATAGTTGGAGCCGGTGAGCAGGTGACCAAAGATCATCTCCGGGATGTACATCTTCTCCACTAGGTGCATCTCGACGGGGATCCCCTTTCCATTGTTCTCGACAGAGATCTCGCCCGATTCGCTATCAACTGTGACCTTGAGATAGGTCATGATCTTTTCACGCTGTTTGTTGTCTGCGGCGTTGACGAGGATCTCGTCGAAGATCTTGTACAGACCAGGCACGAAGTTGACACTCCTGTTCTCCATCAGCTTCGTCTCTTTGTTGAAGGTCCACATCCTCGTGTCTGTCTTCTCCGTCGAGCCGATGTACGTGTCGGGACGTTTGATGATATGCTCGAGCTGCGTGAGCTTCTGGTAAATTTCAGTGGCTGTCTTCTTCTTCGACTTGGACGTCGGCTTCCTGTCCGTTGCTCCGTCGAGCTGCGTGCTGTCATTCTCGATCTCTGCCAGCGGTTTCCCGCTCGACTTATTCACAGGCGCCTTCTTCTGCTTCTTGGCGCTGGGTGGGGTGTGTGAGAAGTCGCTGTTGCCGTCCAAGTCGAGGACAGAGTCGCCCTCGCCCTCATCCTCTGAGTCTGCTTTGGGTCGCTTCTTAGACACAGTGAGCTTGGTCTGAGTGGCCTTCTTGGGAGCAGCTTTGGGCTTCGCCGCAGCCTTCGCGGAGACAGCCTTCTTCGCAGGAGCCTTGGCTTTCGGTTTCTGGCAGGTGGCAGTCAGCACAGAGAAGAGCAACGTAGGAACAGAATCGGACGCGCGAGCAAGACACCCAGCGCGAAACACCTACAGCTGCTTCCGGAGAGTATCCATCAGACTCATCCTCGATGAAGCCGTTGAGGGCCGAGTCATCCAGGTCGGAATCCATGGTAGCGATCCAATTGGCGCGTGAACGGCGGAGAGGAGTTTGTGGCCTTTTGTTGTTGGCGAAGTGTCGAGGATATCGAGGATATCGAGGACTGTCGCTGAGATTTGGGGTTGAGACGAGAGAACGGACCCCTGAGGCGGCGAGGACCAAGGCGTCCAAAAGTTTAGGGTATCGGAACAAAGATAAACTACGAAGGGGAAAGGAAAAACGGCAGCCACTCGACGGCGCTCACAGTGAAGGAATAAGTGCCGTCGCACTCTGCAATCACTCTTGAAGAAGAGTAATGAACGAATGGGTGGTGGGATGCCTGTTGCTATTTGTTTTTGGGTTTCCCAACCCAGTTTCGCTCGCGAGCGCCCACCAAATGTAAACAAATCGCCCAGGCAAATGGCGGGCGAGCCCAGTGTGGATCCTCGTTGGCCGGGATCCTACAAGGCTCCAGCCGCCAACTGGTCACAGCTGGGAGAATGTGTGCCTCACGACGCGTTAGGCCACGCTAACACTTCTTAGCGCGCCGACGTCAGGACCCACATGTTAGATCGCATGTCACGGGAACATGCACGTACAACTCCCTCCCACTCGCCATTTGTTTTCCATCTGCCAAGATACGATTTCACGCTGTCGGTCAAATGCTTGCCACGCCACGCTTGCCTACTTCAGATTTTACTCATTTGTCGGCCTTGCTAGTGGATTATAAAGTAGCTTTTTTAGCGAGAAGCCTCATTTGAATTAAGGCCGTCGACAGCATCCTTGGGACTTCAGCCAGGAATCACCCCTGACACCGGGAAGCCCAGGATACACAAAACATGGGCGCCATGTTTAGTGCGGCTTTACAACTTGACGAGAAATCTTTTCTTTCCAGTCTTCAGGTCTGCCAGGTGGCCTCCAATCTTACGACGATCATACGTACTGTGTGCAATTCTTGACTCCTGGGGCCAATCTAGTCTAATCAAGTACCTACCTACACAAGTACGTCCTACGATTTTACGGTCGTAGGTTCCTCCACTCAGATGCATGGTTGTGTCCCCCAATTACCTCTAAGCAGTGTGCCAGCCCCGTCAGCCTCACCCGGTGCAGCCAAGTCCTCCTTTTCGAATCTCGTTGAGCCTGCTATGTGGTCCCTTTTTTGGAGTCTTGTTTCCGGTTGGTCTTTGGTTGCTCTCCCGAAGGGTGGACGGACGGGTCGTTGTTGGCTTTCCGTTCGTCTTCCAGTTTTTTTCGCAAGGCGATCGGGCGGGATCTCAGCATGGTTGTATGGGTCCGTTCGTTCAGCAAACGGCGGAAAGAAAAAGACAGAAGAAAAGAAGAAGAAAGATCGGCTCAGGACATGGGCGGCTTAATGATCAAGCAGCCGCGGGTCTGGATTCGATCGATTCGCAGGACCAGCGCATCGTGAAGCAGCCACGTGAGTTCGCTGATGTGAGTGGGTAATGGGCAACTGACTTCGCATGTCCGCCTGCCCGCATGTCTGCATGCCTGCCTCTGGGCCTTTGGCTACCCTGCCAAGTCATTACCGTCGGTTGATCAGTGGCTGGCGCCTGTCGGCTCCCAGCTGGAGCGGGGGGATGACCTCTGGTGTCTTCCCCAGCAGCAGGAAGGTACGAAAAATGTGTCCTCACAACCTATGTAGATCACCTCATCCTACGGACGTGCTACCTACGGCTTAAGGCTTTCCTTGGGACCCTCAGACAGGACAATGCCCGACAGCAGCGACAGCACGTTGGTTACCTCAGCAAGTGGAAGTGGAGCCAGCGTCACCAAAGAGCACCAAAGAGCACCAAAGAGAAGCAAAGTGGCGGCTGGTTGCATATTGTGGCGTGTCACGCAACGTGTGTTGTGTTCAGGCAAGGCCGCAAGTCTACCCCTTGTCACCCTCCAGAAGCCCAGTGAGAGGTGAGAAAATTTCCCGATGCCACCGCGCACAGCCGTGGCCAGCCAGACCCCAAGGTCTCACCGGATGAGAGAGTGGCATGGCATGGCATGGCATGGCATCGTGCTCTGGTTCTGTACTGTGTACCGCGGACTTCCTACGACCAACAACCTACCTCTAGGTAACTACCTATCTGCCCACCCACGAACTTAACTACCTGCCATGCCTAGTACCATGCCTAGTACCTTGCTTAGGTAGGTACTCATCACAGTTGAACTGGTAGCAATCTGTACTGGCATTCGCATCACTCCCCCAAAGGGAAAAACCGCCGCCCCTTTCTGTCAGTCTGATGCGGTACAACAAACACCAGCTGGTCCCGTTGGGCCGCTGTCCAGAGACCTTGCCGTCGATCCCTCCCTTCCGGTAGGCCCCTCAGTCGGTCTCACAACGTTGTCAATCCGATGCAGGACCAAAAGGGAGTTTCAAAAAAGGAAATATCAGAAGAAGGGAAAAGAAGAAGAAGAAAAGAACGGGCCGTCCTCAACGTTCCTGGGACGGGTTGGGACAGACTGGAACAGACTGGAACGGGCAACGTCTTCGGTGAGATGGCCGTCAGCTTCGAGGACTTTGGTCTCACCCAGATCATCGACAGGTCCCAAAACGGGGTTACAGCAGCGGTGCAGCAGCGGTGCAGCAGCGGTGCAGCAGCGGTACAGCAGCGGTACAGCAGCGGTGCTTGCTGGCGTGCATCAATCAGTCATGAGTTGTACAGCGCTATACCCCCCTGCTCTCTGCGTTCTTGTTTTCGAAACGCTGGCGATGATTGCAGTCAAACACAGTCACAGCAGTGATCGTGGCCCATAGTCACTCCAAGTCTAGAAGAGTGGAAGCTGGAGTCTGACCTGACCTGACCTGGCCATCGAGGTTCTAATATTCCTAATCCCCAACTCCCAGCTCAGGCTTCCAACTTCGCAGCCGCCCACCCTCACAGCCTCCCACGGCTTTATGAGGAGACGAGAAGGGGAAATGGCCCGCCGAGGGTCTGGCTCAACCAAGTCCTCCAGTCTCTGTTACGTGGTCATAACTGGCTATCATCTGGGTCTTGTGCCTATAGACCCCAGCCTCAGGACCGAGCGTATCAGAATCTTATGGGTAGGTAGGTACTTTGGATAGGCAGGTACCTTAGGATACTAAGTCAGCTAGGCATATTTTTTTATTCTTCCATCATCCATTTCGTCCTTAAGTGAGAGTGCCCGCCAGTCTGCCCCATCGCCCACACGGACAGCCGCAGAAGGAGACATCACGGCTGGCACAACCTGCAAATTTCATCTGCACTAGGGGCGCAGCAGGAAGACAACATCAAGACTCGAGGTCAGTCAGAGCTGGCAGACCAGGTTCCCATTGGCGAATGCCCCCGGGGCCGCCGTCTTCGGATGAGTTATTTGGCGATTTGGTCGCACGGGTGAAGATGGGATTCGCCGAGATCAATTCGCTGGTTTTCTTTTCTTTTTCTCCCTCCTCCTTCTTCGTCTTCTTTGTTCGATTCACCTGCTGAAACAGCAGAGCCACCTCTCTCTCCTCCCCATTTTCCCATGCTTCCGTCCATCCCTCCACCGCGCCGGCCCCCCAGCAATGGCTGTCTGTAGAAAAACATCGGTGAGCCGCCGATGGTGGTCCGATGATTTCATTCTCATCTCCTCTGGTTTCCCGCTTGCCCTTGTTATACAAACAGTGTTTGCAACTTTGAGCCCCGTCTTTACCTCATTCTCATCCCCCTTGCCCCTGTACTGTGTCACCGAGTCAAAACTCTCTCTCTCTCTCTCGCTCTCTCGCTCTCTCTCTCTATCATACACGCAGAAAAAGGTCTTCATTCCCTTCCGCTCTCGAAAGGATGATCAAGCATTGTATCCTTGTATCCACTCGGGATGACAGAGAGGACAAGCCCTCCTGTGTTTGTGTGCCTCCTCCCGGCCACATCGTTTGTGCTTTGGATGCTTTTGTGCGCACCAGTCTCGTGGCCAGCAGCCAGCAGTCAGCAACATGTGCCAGACGGAGCACGACATGTTCTCTGTATCATCAGAGAGACAGAGAGAACGTTTGGAGGGGTGTTTACGGCGGAGAAACCCATGGCCCCGGTGTTCTCGAAAGATGCCCTGGAACTTGGGACCTTTTTTGGAACAGGCCGAATCTCCTTGAACTAGACTTTCCTTCCCCTTTCCAGACCCGATTGAAAACTTCCTTTGGCGTCTTTTGGCATCGGCTGTGCGCAAGGCCCTGAGTTGTATTATTCTACGTTTCCACCGAGATTAAGAGGAACCAATGAGAGAATAGATGTAGTCACTACCTACCTACCCACAAACCTAGCCAGTACCTATCAACGAGCTTCGACGCAGCTTGAGGCTTGCCTCTAGCACGAAAGGACGGCTATGAACACAAATGGTGTAAACTGTAAGACCCGCCGGTGTTCGTCGCCCGACGTCATTGCCAGGCCAAAATGGGTAATGGGCGATCGTTTCGGGACGAACTGCCAAGTGCCCTGACAAAACCTTGACGGAAACGGACGGGAGGTCATAGGGGCTGACACCATCGTCGACACACCCCACTAACTCTACACCGACAAATACCTTTCTGCCTGCCTTCTTTCTCCCATGCTGGATTTTTGTTGAGGTAAGTGGACCAAACAGAACATCACAAGGCAGAGTATGCGGTGGGGTAGGTGCAGTGTAGAGCATCGGGCACCATGCATCAAGTATCAGGAATCAAGCCTCAGGACAAATGGTGACAGTATGGAAACGAAGGCTGGTTTCTCGATACGTTGTCGCCGCAGTACCTACCTATCCCCCTACCCAGGTTTGTAGTTAGGCAAGGTACCCAACCGACAGTGTGAGCAAGAGCGGTCACAGCGGGAGTGTCGAGTCAACTATTCTGTCATCCTCCTAATCCCTCTCCTTTCTTTTGTTCCACCCTGGACTGGGAAACCGCCTAGATTGGGTGACCAAGGATGGAGCCTCCTGCAGCTGCCCGTGGGAGGGTTCAAAAACGTATTCCATCTGGGTTTTCTGGTGGGCTCTTCTTTGGGGGGTGGGGATATGCTTGCTCCCAGATGTTCAAACAGGCGGAGGCCGAAATTGGAGCTCGCGGGACTATTGGTTTGGCCTGCTGCTGCTTCTATTGCTTCTGTTGCTGCTGCTGCTGCTGCCGCCTCCACCGCCGCCACTACTAACAGGACGCACGCAAGCACAGCATTCACACCAAGTGCGGCGGTGTCGGTGCTGCCAAACATCATTTTGCTGCACTAGTTTTTTTTTCCACCCTCACTCACTCAATGCAGTGTGCTGTCCTTCACTGGTGGACATACAGACTCATACCAAGTCTAAGGCCAAGGCGAGACCGTAACCGACCGGTTCGGCATGCAGTCACCACTACGGCTGCTTGCTCTCCAAGTTCTCATTAGGGGGGTGGTCTTTGTTCTGCCCCTGCGTACTACCTGGGTACTCTATGTTGTCTAGCCTGCTTGCTAGCTTGCCGTGCTGCCACACTGCTGGGCTGCTCCATAAGTTGTTGTTGCTTTTATTGTTCTTCTTTGGTTGAGGCTCTCCAGTTGAAATGAGCCAACTGTATGGTTCCCGCCGATGCTGCTAGCTGGCTACAGGTACATAGGTAGGTAGTAGATGGGCTTGTCCACTTCCTCGTCACCTTTCTTATAGACAACAAATCTGCGCCGCTCTAGGGGGGCTACAGTTGGGTGGCTGGTGTTGAACGGAATAAGATTATTTTGATTTATCCGTTGGCTGCGGCATGGTAAGAAGAGGCAGCAAAGAGACGATGAGAAAGGAGAAAACTGAAACGGTGAGTCGACGGCAACAAGGCCCCACAGGCGGCTCGGTACATCCAAGTACGATCACTAGGACACAAGGACACCCAGGCTGAGACTTGTTCAAGAGCCGGATGAGGGTGGTTGAGAGGGTGTTCACCGAACACGGTACGGAGCCCCGTCGCGACTTTTCATGTTTACTTATATTTCCCGGGGCCAGGCGTTGGGGCGGATCCAGTTGGGGAAGGGTGCTGAGATACACACTGATGCACTGCATCTCCGTCGGCTGTCTGTCAAGTCTGTCAAGTCTGTATCGGGGCCGGAAGCTTGTGTGGTGCGAGGATATTCTGTGTGTGTCTGCTGCGTGTGTGTGTCAGCCTCTGTAAGTGAGTGAGTGTGTGTGTGTGTGTGTCGGCTTGGGCGCGCGTGTGCATGAGTGCACACTCACTCATGCTTTGTGCATGATGGCTTGATGGCATGCTAACCTACCTCGTCGGCCTGTCATTTTTTGTCGAGTGGTCGCCCTAGTTTGTCGTGTGTCTCCATCTAGCTTGTCTTTCCTTTTCATCTGTACTATTTCCCTCGTCTGTCTTGCTATCGTTGCCTCGTCCCTCGTCTCTGTCCCTCGCCCTCGCCCTCGCCCCAGCCCCAGCCCTTCCCCGTCATCTCGTCTCCTTAGTCGACATCACATCGCCAACACTCAAACCCAAGCCCAAGAGCATTAGTCTTCGCACGACTTGTGTATTTTCGGCCACCCATCTGCCCTCACCGCATCTTTGACATCTTCTAACCGCCCTTACACGCTGGCATCCCTTGACTGTCCAGGTTCCTTCTTGGCTCGCTGGCTTTGTTGGTCGGTTGAGTTTGCATCAGCTAACATGCCCGATTGGCTTGCTTGCTCTGTTCTTGCTCCGTCCTTGCTGATCACCTGTCACTTTGTGGCTTCCCTACCTTGACCGTCACCAGCCAGGGATAAGAGAGAGAGGGGTGGGCAGACCAAACGGGCGTCTCGTCGCTCACAGGACGACTCTCAGGCCCCAAGCGGATCCCAGAACAAAGAGAACTTGACCGAGAGAACTGCAAAAAAATTCAATAGAGACGAGATAGTGCCCCAGGATACACAGCCCATATAACTTTGCCCCGCCCCCCCCCATTATCAAACTACCTACCCAAACATCAGACCAAAACTCAGCTCCCATCAACTCCCCTTCGTGCCATAACAACCACCCAGGGCCCTGGTCGGGTGTCTTTGCAAGACAGACAAAGAAGGAATAAAAGGAGCATAATCCGTCATTCCTCCCCTGTTCTCTCCCGCCCTTCCTCTCCTTCTTCTAAGCCATGTAAACAGGCGAGGGCTGAACCAAGAACGTTCCCAAACCTCATTTTGTTTGCCCAGTGCAGGTGAGGACTTGACTTGATTCCCTGGTCTCGCTTGTTTTCTTTCGCTTTTTGTCCCGGGCTGGCAGTTTCCTACCTTTCTGTTAAGTCTCCCCCGTATATGTTTGCCTCTTCCACTTTCTTCTCCCTCCCCCAGGGCCCCGCCTCTGGTTGCTTGTTTGTGTCTGCTACTGCAGCTCGCCTTGCTAATGGTTAAAGGGGGCTTGTTAACCTTACCATCCGTTTACCTCTTCTGCAGATAAATTAGAGACAGCAGCACTTGAACAAGCTCAACACCCAGTCAACTACCGTTCAGACCAACGCGCCTACCCGGGACATATAAAGCTATCCTATACAGTCCGCACCTACTCGGAACCCTAATCACTATTATCTTTCGGCTATCCTGACCATCTGCGCCTTCTTAATCAGCTCCCTCGACTGCCATAGAGGCGTTTGGACTCGGCCCGTCGCCTCAAGATGATGGCCCTGGATTTGCTCCTGAACCCTGTCTCTCCCCGCGGCGAAAATTTCCAAGGCAGCCGAGGTACCCAAGGCACCCAAGGCACTCAAGGGACTCAGGGGGCTCAGGGGGCTCAAGGGGCTCAGGGTCGGCATGGCAGTGATGGCGCTCATGGCGCTCACAGCTCCTCCCAAGTCTCGGAGGGATCTCCCTTTTGCCGGTTCCTACTGAGTCCCATAGCTTCGACGCCAGTCCTGACTCCCACCCCTGCCACTACATACTCGGACAACACGCCGTCTCCCTTAGATTCGGGTCTGCGGTTGGCTCCCAACACGCCCATTACGCCTACCGACTTACCTCCCGGTGTGCCCTTGGGAGCCATGACATCCAGGCCTCAAGAGATAGCAGGCTTGAACGAGTTCCCGAGAGCGGAGACAAAAGGTGTGGTCAAGTACCCGCCCTATGAGAGCGACCTCGACGACCATTCCTTGAACGAGATGCGCAGATTCGATATCAGACCGTTTGGCGAGATCGCCAGTACCCCCCGCCACATCCCATACAACAGCGGCAAGCGAGACTTCTGCGCCAAGACGGGCAGAGATGGTTTCGCAGGTATGTCCTTGGCCGGCCAGACGGCCAGACAGCCAGCCAAACGGTCAAGTGAAGAAGCTGACAATCAATGCAACGTTGTCTTCAGTCTTTCAGTATACCTTCACCGTGCCCGGGAAAAACACTGGCAACAGTCCGACTAGGTTCACGGCTATGTGGGACTACAACGTCGGCCTCGTCCGCATGACCCCCTTTTTCAAGTGTCTCAACCATTCCAAGGTGAGTAAAAAAATCAAATCAAATCAAAAAGGAGTCAAAAAAAAAGAGACAATATGCCCACCTGCATCGTGTGCTAGTTGAAAGTGTACTAACCCAGGGGTCGAGACAGACAACACCAGCAAAAGTCCTGCAGACGAACCCCGGTCTCAAGAACATTTCCTATAGCATCACGGGCGGGTCGATCCAGGCTCAAGGTGAGACTCCTTCACTAGTGCCATCGGCTCTTCCCAGGACTGAACCGATCTTGTTTCGTGCCCTCCAGCATCCGCTCTCCCCTCCATCTTTCGTATCTGACTAATGGTTATCACGGCGACTCGCAGGTTACTGGATGCCATTCGCGTGCGCGAGGGCCATCTGCACCACCTTCTGCTACCATATCAGGGGGGCACTGATCCCACTCTTCGGGCCCCAATTCCCCTCGGAATGCATACCGGCAAACGCACCCAACTACTGCCGCATGACCATCGACCCCCAGATTGTCCTTGAGGCCGCCCGGCCGTCGGGCAGCGACTGCCAAACTTTCTTGGACGCAGGCGGCGCAAGCCAGGCGGGCCGTGCCGTGTACGGGAGTGTCCCCCTCCTTGAGCACTCTCGGGCCCGCCCCTCGGCCGCCCACCCTGCCCCCGAGCCGGCCCGGCTGGGTTTGAACCATTCGAGCCCTCCCTACACACATCACCCGGGCATGGAGAGCCCATATGATGGCACCGACAGCAACGACAAGGAGGCAGACTACCGCGTCCGCAACGGAGGCCGCCGCCACCTCCAGGGGAGCCCCCGGGACAGTGTATCTGAAGGAGGCCTCGGAGGTTGCGGGAGTGCAGCGCTGTCACCCACCTACGACTGGTCAGGCCAATGGGGGAGCGTGAGTGCTGGACATCGTGACAACGGACATGGCCAGCAACCGCCGACGAGCCACAGTCACAGCCATCACCGCGAGGAGAGAGTCACCTACCAGTATCAACCATCACACCAGCCGCATCGGCCACACCAACAGCACCAGCAGCGCCAGCAGCACCAACAGCACCAGCAGCACCAGCAGCACCAGCGACAGCTGTATCGGGCCGACCCCTGGATTAGCGCGGTCCCGCGATCTACAGGGGCTGGGCTGCTCCATACAAGCCATGTCGACACTTCTCCGCTCCACAGCGGTCATGAATCCGTCTACCATATTCACGGACCACGGGATCCCATCTCCGGCGGCGGCAGCGGCAGCGGCAGCGGCAGCAGCTATTCCAGAACGGATCCGCACAGCCCCCATGAATTTCACCGGCACGTCGCCCCGACGACCCCGCTGTCTCTCGGGAGGATGAACCCCCTTAAGCTGATGCCGATGCAGTCGACGCCGCCACCACTAAGGCAAGGCCAGCACCAACACCAGCACCAGCACCTACCCGCCTTCCCACGTCTGGGCCAGGACCACCTCAGCCCGGTTCCGGGTCCGGACAGCGAGACCGCTCGCCCAGAGGCCGGCAGGAGCTACGGGGTTGGAAACGACGGCCGCAGCGCAGCATACGACAGAAGCGACAGCAGCGGCAACGGCGACAGGGGCAGGCGGGGCAGCACCACCCGCCTCCCCAGCGGCCAGCCAGCGCGAGCACAGGGCCCCGCGGCCGCGCCGATCGCGCGCAAGCGGCCCGCGGGTCCGGACGAGGAGGAGCGATGGGGAGGGGCCGCAGCAGCCGCAACCGCCGCCGCCGGCTTCTCCCCGGGGCTCGACCAACCGGCCCTGCTGCCGGAGGACCCGGCGCCCTATACCCGAGCCGACACGGACGGGGCGGGCGAGGCGGGAAGGCGCAGGGCGAGCCGGACCATGGTGGTGGCCGCGAAGGAGGCCGCCGCGGCGCCGCCGCCGCGGTCGTCGCTTGTCAGGTCGCCGCCCCGCGTGAAGAAGGCGAGGCTTGCCGGGCCGGACCGCCGCGGTAGCAGCGATGGTGGCGATGGCGATGGCGGCGCATCCACGCGGCCCCGCGGCGCCGTCCTCTCGCTCGCGGCCATCCTCTCCCCGCTCCCCCCGGCCACGCCTCCTGCACCTCCAGCCGCGGCCACCGGCCCTGCGGTGGCGAAGGAGGTGGAGGAGGAGGAGGAGGAGGACGCCGCCATGATGCTGGTGACCCTCAGCGGGGCTAGCAGCGGCGTCACTACCCTTGGCTCCGTCAAGGGGGGCCTGACGATCGTCCCGGACGTGGGGCGGCACCGGGATCAGCGGCAGCAGCCTCAGTGGCCGCTTCGGTTCCGGGCTCAGGCTGTGGCTAGCCGTGTGCCCCCCAGGCAGAGGGCGAAGTCACTCTGAGGCTTTTCCTTCCATTTCCTTCTTTCTCTCTTTTTGGTGGAGGTCTGTGCCGGTCTAGCCCACCCTCCCCCCAAGCCCCCGTCTTCGACCGGCGGATAGCCGGTCCTTGACGCGATGCATACCTACCTACTTACTTCAGTATCTGCCCGGCTCGACAGCAAAGATTGAGCGCATTTGGGCTTCAAACCATCTTGGTGCTGTCTTCAGCGCTTTGAAGGGAGAGGCGGAGTTCCCAACGGAAAAGCTTGCCAACGGGATCTTTTTCTGATTTCTTCCATCTTGTCTTCTTCGTTTTCTTCGGACATTGGTGTTTTCATTTCCTTATTTACAGGACATATTCTTATGTCTCTACATATCTTTGCATCTCATCATGTTTTCTTTCCAGTAGGTCGCGCGTCCTATTGGCGTGGTGGGAGGTGGTGTGGCGGCGACAGAGGGAGGGCCACTAGGGGGCGTCATCGTTCGTGAACTGGCCGCCTTCATTGTGTTGCTCTTAGCAATTCCTGACTTATTTCGTGCCTTGTAGCCATAAAACACATCGTATTCCTAAAAGTTTTTTTATTAAAAAAACCCGAGACAGATTAACACTAAAGAAACGTCTTGTGGCTAGGGGAATGGGCATCGAGCCTCAAGAGAGTGTCTTTTTCCTGGGCAGGTAGTAATCGGCTGCCATCTATGTATGGTCTTCCTAGGGTGAGAACAAGGACTTGCTCGCCTCTCCCTCCAATAGGGTGGTACCTGACCATGAATTTGGACAACACCGAGATTTGTCTCTTCCCTTTCTTTGTTTCTTGTTAACCTTTTTATTTTATTGGTTTCTTTTGACTTCTCCCCCCTCTTTTATAAATTTGTATTTATTTTTTTAATGAGTGACGACCCTTCCCCGTTTTTGCCTGGTCTTTGTTTGCCTTCTCTCTTATCCTTTTTCTGGGTGACAGCCCGCGAGATGAAAGTCGAAAACTATTTTAGGTAGAGGCAATGAAAGGGCCATAGTCATGGGCCATCTCCCAGATGGCAGTGAAATCCGCATCGTCCTCGTCCTAGTTTTCCCCTACGTGAAGTCCCCTACGTGAACAACTATGTCATGAGGGTGATGTAGCTGGTCCTTCAGCGCACTCGGAGCGTATCGGAATGTTAGAAAGTAGTCTTGTTTTCCCCTTTACGTAACGGATATCAAGTTATTATGGTGGAATAGCAGTTTGCGGCCTTGCCTCCTGTTGCTTGTCATCATCGTTCATCGTTACCATGACGTCTCACCATACCAGCCTTAGTGACTCCTAGTTCATCCGTTGATTGCCTTGCCTCTCCTTGATTGCCTACCCGTCCACTCCCTCATCCCTCATCCGCCCAAGTCACAAGTGCCCATCACCTTCAACTCGTCTTCATAGTCTATCAGATGCAGAAACAGAGGCTAAACCTGGAACCAGACAAGATGATGATGAACCTGAACCCCACTCTTCTCAAAAAAAATCAAAAAAACATCAAGATGCCGGCAGCCCCGCCATCGCCCTGTGCTCCTTCACGAACTTCGCGGTCTTGGCCCTAGGCACGACAAAAATTCGGACGAGCCCGTCCATGACCTCCATACCGTCGAGTGACAGCAGCTTCAGAAGGGGCACCCTCTTGCCCATCTTGAGCAGCCTACCGCGGGCCGTCTCTATGAAGCACTCGACTGTGGCCGGGGTGTAGGCATTGTCCTTGTCCCAGGGTAAGGGGAAGAGGTAGGTGAAGTGCACGTGCATCGAGTCCCGCTCGTCGAAGGCCTTGATGAAGTCGGACTGTTCCTCGGCGGGGTAGATGACGATGGTCGGGAAAGTCAGGAACGAGGTTGGGCTGTCCGGGTCCGGCACCAGCTGGATCTGGGTGTCCTCTATGTCGGGCGGCCTGGCCGAGAAGCGCAGCCGGATGTTGCGTGCACGCATGGCCGCCCTGATCAGCAGCGACCTCCTCTTGTTCCTGGCCAGAGCCTCCTCCTTGGCAATCTGCTCCGCCGTCAGCCGCCTCTTCTTCTCCGCGATCTCGGCCGAGAGAAACTGCAGCGCCACGTTGGCCTCGTCGACCTGGAGCCCCTTCGTGCAGGCATCCTCGGCCTCGATGATCTTTCCCAGAGCCACAAGCGCCTTGGTGCTACGGTAGAAGGCCTTGATGTTGCGCGGGTTCAGAGCCAGCGTCGCAGCGCAGTCGACCGTGCAGGCCCTGTAGTTGCGAAGCTCCAGGTGACAGGCTGCCCGGTTGACATGCAGCTGCTCCAGGACAGCCTTCTCCTTCTCCGCCTCCTGTTGGCTTTCGTCCGATGATGGCTCTCCGGAGCTGGAGACTGACGTGTTGTTAGAATCGGTGGTGGTGTTGGTGCTGGAGTTGTTGTCGGTAATAGGTTTGGTGCTGTGGCTGGTGTCGTTGTCGGTATTGGCTTTGGTGCTGGTGTTGGTATTGGTGTTGTTGCTGTTACTGGTACTAGTACTGGTAGTGGTGCCAACCTTTTCCTTGGCCTCCTTCCCCCCGTTGCCCTCCCCGGCGACAGCAGCATCAGAAGGACCAGAAAAACGATCCATCAGCCGGCGCTTGACCTCTGTGACGAGGATAGTGATCCCCTTAGTATAGAACTCCTTGGCATCAGCCCACTTGCGCTCCTTGAAGCACTCATTCCCGCGCTCCTTGAAATCGGACGCGTTCTCGAGCGGACTGCCCTCGTAGGCCAACGCCTGCAGCGCCGCCACGCCGTCGTTCATTTCCAGCTCCGTCATGAAGAGCGGAGACTTGTTCAAATCGTCCAGAATCTCCTCGGTCGTCTTGCCGCGCGCCGATGCGAGGCTGGGGGGTATCTCTGGCATCATCGAGGGGGAGGACCCCGCCTCCACTGCTGATGCTGCATCAGTGATACCCACATCTCGCAATCTCGACTCGAGGCTCTCGAGCCGAGTGCTGTCGGCCTGGCTCATGGCCTTGTGTGTGCGCGTGCAAGAGAGAGAGAGGAGGGGGGGAGCTCTATGTGCGCACGCGCAAGTGTGCCTGGATTTGCCTGGACCAAGACAAGGCTGAAGTGAGGCTGATGCTCTCACGTTTTCTGACCAAATACGAGTAGATAGATGTCTGTCTCCTCAACTCAGAGTCCTCCAAATGGTCGTCCAAATGAACAGAACTACCCGGTGTATTTAGCTGTGAGTTTGCCTCCAAGTTGACTGAGAAGAGTGCCAAAGACAGGAGACGCTTGAAAGATGCTTGAAACTGTCTTGATCTGGATGTGATGGTTGTCAAGGTCAGGCATCACAGAGAAACCGTTTTTCTCTTTCTTTCCTCTTTTTCATTTTTATCTTAATTTTTCCTGTTGCACGAAGTGATTGACCCCACTCTCATCCGTGGCGCTCACAAAGACACCTAAAGTCTACGTCCTACCTCTCTGCCCCCCTCCTTACCGGCGTATCTAGAAGGTAGGTACCAAGAAATCAGCAAATATCTTCCTAGAAGCAGGCGGGGTTTTTCACATCCAGAAAGCAGGCGCTTCCTTCGCGTTGCCTGTTTTCTGTGCAGAATCTGCTGCGGTTTTAGTCGTTCTGATAGCTATTCCCCGTCTGCATGTTTGCCCCTCCTCTGGGTATCAAGAACGAAGCAACCCCGCCATTCCAGTTGGTGACGGCATCAGGCTGAATCCACGTCAATGACGAGAGTGCAACAACCCCTGGTTGTTACCTACAACCTACCTACCAAGTAGTAGCTGTGATAGGGACTTCTCAGTGAACGAATGATGAGATGTCTTACGAGTCTAAGTTCAAATGTATGGCATTGTTCGATGCCGATATGTGTCAGCTACTATCTAACCTATGTAGCAACTACAGCATCTATCGCTTGCCTCCCTCTCGCCTCGAGTATGTGCCATGGTGAAAAACAAAAAGGCAGTCTTAGTGTCGACTAACCCCTGTGGGAGAAAAGAAGATAAAAAAATCAACTAAGCAAGGCAAACCACCACCCATTCCGATTGCCTCCCATGGGTAAACCGGTATAAACAAAATCGTAACCGAACGAGAAGTTTGCCGTCCCAAACAAAAAGAAACAAAAGAGAAACAAAAACGCCTTTGCTCGCTTTCTGATCGCGCGCTCGTCAAAACCAGCTCCCGAAATAATAAATGCCTCCCGCCCAAATTTTAGTGATGCTCTTGTAATCAATCTATTGCCACCGCCGACGGCTTCACAGCCATAACCCATTAAATACCTACCCTCCAACGGTGCCAGTTTGAACCAAGCCAGTCCAGTCTAGTCCTCCTCATCAAAGAACTCAACGATAGTCGTACTCGAAGCACACTGCTGCTGTTGCTGCAGCAGCAGCATCTTCTGCTCCTGATCCCCCGCGTCGAGCAGGTCGGCCCGGCTCTCGTCGTTATCGGCCTCCACGCCCCTCACCTCCTCGTCATCCGCAGCCTTCTCCCGCCTGATGCAAAAGCACTGCACCGCGCCGACGATGGCGGCGACGGCGCTGCCGTACCAGGCCAGTGCCGTGCAGTCGATCCGGCTCCCCATCGTGTAGAGGTAGCCCGCCACGGGGGGAGCGACCATGCGGCAGGCGGCGCCGGCGCTCGCCGCCAGGCCGTTGACCTTGCCCAGCACCGAGAGGGAAGGGGTGGCCTCCTTGATCAGGATGAGGAGCAGCGGGTAGACGAGGATGGAGAAGAGGTTCCGGACGGTCAGGCACGTGTAGACGGCCGGGAACAGCAGGGACTCGGGCACGTGCAGCAGGAGCGGCACGAGCAGGTAGGCGACCGGGTGGAGGACCGTCACGGCGATGAAGAGCCTGTAGACGCCGAAGCGCTCGGCCGCCAGGGGGAAGACGACCGCCTGTATGAAGAGCGCGATCACGCCGTTCACGGCCATGATCATCCCCACCGCCCGCAGGGAGAGGCCCAGCCCGCCTGGGGAGTAGAAGACCCCGCCCAGGGACGGCAGGATCGAGCCCGCGCCGATGCCGTTGCTGTTGGCGAGCATACTCGTCGGCGGCGCGCGGTCGTCCTCGAAGAATATGGGTAGGAGGTGGTCGTACGTCATGGAGTGGTAGGTGAAGATCGACAGCGCGAGCACGATGGCCATGATACGCTTGTCGAAGATGCTGAATGCGGCCGCGTCGCCCTCCTCCTCCATACGCTTCTTCTTATTCATCGTCGTAGTCGTTATCAGCTTCTTCTGCTTCCTCCTCCTCTCGGCCTCCTCCGACTCCCTCACCAGCGTCACCATCCGATTGTTCCCGACCCCGTTCACGTCACTGTCCCTCCTCGACCCGCCAAAAGTCCCGTACGTCTCGGCCCGGAGGTCTACGGCTGGCCTCTTCAGGGCGTCCGAGGTCTCAATCAGGGGCGTCTCGTCCGAGACGTAAGTGTTGTCCGGGAGGAAGATGCGGGGTTGCATGTCTGGGTGGGTCTCGTCCAGCAAGAGGTAGCCCAGCACGATGCTGATGAGCAGCAGCGCGGCGCAGAGCAAGTTCGGGAGCAGGTAAGGGAACCTCTCGAACAGGGAATCCTTGGGGAAGAGCTCCGGGAACGATTCGTGGGGGTCCGCGAACGTGCCTCCGATCGCTGGGCCGATGATGGTCTGAAGGAAACGGCATCGCCCGAGTCAGCTAGATGCTAAAGCGAGGGAGTGTGTTGTGCTCACTTACACCAATGCTCCAGACAAAAGGCATGATGGAGTATGCTCGGGCTGTCTTGCAGTTAGCAACGGTTCGATATCGTTCAGAAGAATAGGAGGCGTGGAAAAAAAAGAAACTAGAAGGGAAAGAGGGAGGAAGGAAAAAGGGAAGTAAAACTCAAAGAATAGGCTTTAACAAGAAGGACAACAACGTGGTGATAATGAAAAGACGAACTCACGCTCATGCTCAGGCTTGGTGACGAGCTCGCCAACCATGGTTTGAATAACGCCAATATTGCCGTTCAGCAAGCCGCCGACCGCCCTACCCGCAAAGGCGACCCAGATGTTGGACGCAAAGCCGACGACGACCATGCTGAACATGGTCCCGACGCAGCCCAGTAGCAGCACCGGCTTCCGCCCGATGCGGTCCGAGAGCCCGCCCCAGTACATGCCCATCAGGGCCTCCGCGAGGGAGAAGGACGAGATGAGCAGGCCCGCGTAAAAGGAGGCATCCTGCTCCTCACCGATCTTGAACCTCTTGACCAGCGCCCAGGCGTAGGGAAATATGGAGGTCAGAGCTATGGGCTCGGCGAGGCGGACAATGGCTTCAGGTTTTGAAAGAAAAAGGGGAAAAGGGGGCCGAGAATGTTAGTATTTGAGGAGGCCCAATTTCACGTCTTTTGCCTCGTCCTCCTGAGGGGGAAAAAGTACTTACCAAGGAGAAAGAGTTGGATAACGGGAAAATCATCGGGGTTACGAAGGTACCTCTGTTTTGTCAGGCCCATTGCTTCTGAATATGCAGTGTGCCTTTACAATGAAGGACACGGCACTTCAGCTAAAGGTAGTCGAGGGTGCAAGTGTTGGCGATGGATGTTGCTGGTGAGAAAGGCCGGTGCTGATTGGTTGACTACTGGTCGGTTATTACGGCAGATAGCTGTCTAGTTTCTTTGCCACTTGTGCAGACTCTCATCGAGATGAAGTTGAGTTGCTTCACAGAGGAGAGAGGAAGAAAGAAGTAGCCAACTGGCACGGCAGACGGGCGAGAAAGATAAAAACTAAATATTCAGCCTGTCGGTGGGGATCTTCGCCCAAGGAGGAGCAACGGTCGGTGGAGAGGTAAAGGTACGATATGATATGTGAGGAAATCGCAGATATCCAGTATCCAGTACCGTGCAGCCCACACACGGCTGGAGAACCAAAGATAAAGTGAGGGTGTGAGTGGATGAGGCGGGAGGCCGAGACGGAAGGGGTGTGCAGGCTGTAATAAGAGTTGTGACGGGTGTTCCTCGTTTTGTTCAACCGAAGGATGCCAAAAGGGAGGGACAAACAGAAAAGTTCGAAATCAAAATTTTGCAGATCTTCTGCATGTGCTATGCATCGCATGAAATGAAACGGGGAGCTTGATAGACAGGAAGAAAAAAAGCGGAGGGCACACGGGAAGGGAGTTTGTATGAGATATGAAAGGGAACCTTGGGGTGAACCTGTCACTGTTCCTTCCCGTCCTCTCGTCTCTTTTCGATAAGGCCAAGACCGAGGGCCAGGTCGGTCTGCCACCAGTCACAGGCCTCACGGTCACTCACCGTTTCCAGTTTCAACTTACTTCCACTTACTTGCACAGAAAGAAAAAAAACGCCGGATGGATCGGTTATTGCGGATCAGCTCACCGCACCTCTTTGGCCCGAATATGCTATCGAGGAGGGAGAAAACGTATCGGATGTTTATGGCATTCCTCCTCTTCCCCGGTCCAATTTTGCTCTCTCCTTTTTCATTGTTGTTTTTTACTGGGATGAGCACAGGGTTCGAGGCGTCTCAGTCGCCCCACTTTCTAAACATGCTCAACGTGCTCGAAGCAAGAGTCAAGACCCTCAAACGCAAGAAGAGGGCCTTCGCGAAGAGTTTAGAAAGACCGACTTATCAACTGGTCCGTTCCCAATCTTGTCCTTGTCCTCGTGGCCAGCCACTTAGACAGGCTGGTTTTTCTTGTCGCATAGGTCGGCTTTTTGTTTCAGGCTCGAGGATCTGCCAAGCGACCCTGCGGGTGTTCGCCACTGCCCACAGGGTCACAAACACCAGATACCAGACTTTCAGAGATACGGGCCACTCTTCTGGAACGTCCTAATCCGAACATGACGGACAGATGAGCAATCTGCAAGGCAGGAGCGTCCGCACGAACAGCAAGAACCAGACCTGCAAGTGTTCCATACAAGCAGAATTGCCAGAGCAATCCTCCTTGCAAACCCACCTTCCGGTCTAGCGCGTTAGGTTCGATATCGCGCTGTGATTGTAGTGCTTGGATGGGTGGCACGGACTGGTCAACTGCTCGTACGGAGTACTGACCAATAGGTTTGGGCGTTGATCGCGGCGATTTGTGGGGAATCCTGGACCCTCTCAGTTCCGATCCCGTACGTACGATACTGGCTAGGTAGGCACGGTAGGGTTATCATTGACATTCGGGATTGGCCCTAGGCGAGAATCAAGGGCTCTGATAGCACCTGCATGGCTACTTCCTCATCCCCTGTCCTTTCGTCCCATTCCTATTCCGTGCTTCCCTTACAGTCTTCTGTGTCCTAATCCATTCGACTTCACAGGTTCGAGACTGGGGTTCCTAGTGACAACGCTACTGTAGAGGAGAACCGAGGGACTTTTGGGGGGGGGGGGGGGGGGGGAAA